>NMRB01001313.1:178780-195413 GCA_002633025.1 Notospermus geniculatus
TTTTTTTCCTACAAATCTGGAAGTTGACTTCCTTTATATTCCTTTACCTTTGTGCATCTTTTCGCTTTGTGCTTGTTACGTATTACACAAGTCATATTTATTAATTTATAAACTTTCTTTCAGCATGTTCAGCCAAATGAAGCTCTGCGCCAGTTACCTACACTCTGCTTGTGGTCAGACTGAGAGGCCCTGCAGTTATTCAACCCTTCTTTTCAGCTGAATTAGTTTCTCCTTAATTGTCCAGCGGCCACCTTTGGGGCTTGGTCGCTATTCTTTCCTTAATTGCTTGTTTGCCCTGTCTACACAGGCTATGTAGTTCTACATTCGGGTTTCAGCTCAGTCTTTTCTAGAGTTTCAGATTGTAAAGTTCCACTTGAAAAAGACCCCGGTTGGGGTCGAAAATTTGTGAATTCTGGAGATTGACTTCTTGTTTATTATCATAAGAGGGGGGAACATATCCATCGATCTTACAATTTTGCAGGTCTGTCATGGAAAGACTGTTCTCCTTGTATAATGGAAGGAACATTTGGCATGGACAATCTCATGGGATTATATAACCCACCTGCCACGGTAAAAATGTTCTGATTAATAAGAAAAATAAATAGTGTTAGGGAAAAAAGGAAAGCAAAAGTGGAAAATGACATATAATTTTGAAAGTGTCCTAAAATATTTCTGTCCACCAGTGTATAACAAATGGTACTTGATCTCAAATTTGGACTAACAGTAAACATTACCACTTATCATCAACATTGTACTCTATTTTCACCGATTATTCATAATCCGAATGTACCTCCTTCACAAATGTTTGTGACATTAATGACAAGTCAAACTTTCCAAACATGTCGTGATCACTCAATTTTTCCAACCCACCAGCAATAAGTGAGTGCCTTGAAATAGGTAGAATCAGTGTGTTGGTGCAGGTGGATGACTGACAGAGGAAACTCCTGCTGGGTGAGAAGGTGATGGCTGGCTTGGGTGCAAACCCCAGGAGAGGTTTGCTATCTGAACCAGTGATGAACTTGACGATAGCATCAAATTTCACCTCTCGTTTGTCACCTGAAAAGAAGTATGGATACTGGTAAAGTGCAAGCAATGTAATTTTTATGCAACAGCAGTTAATTCATTTTCACCCAATTCCCAATCTTGTGTTTAAAGGTGTATAGCTATTATCAAGAATATATAAGTACCAAGAATGTACAACTCCAAATATGTGCCAAAAGTGAGTTTATTAATTTGCCTCTGGTGACCATGTAACTGAAGGGATCTTAATTTGTGAAGGATTATTGTGTAGAGAAGATCATTACGAACAAAATGACACCTCCCGCAGTTGTATGCACCCAGAAATAACCGAGCTATAGAGCAGTTTTGAATGGACCATATTTTCGACAAATTGATATCGTACTTGATCTCTGGGTCGGGCACTCTGACCTAAACAACAAATCCATGGTCACCAAAATCAAAAAAAAAATGTATGCCAGTAATATGCCTGTAACTTTACATAAGAATATTGACGTTATTCTAAATAATACAATTCAGTCAACAACCCAAAAATCTAAACATTGGTTATTTAATTAGAAGGCCTATAATTACCGCACGCCCTCTATTATCAGAAAAAGTAACTTAATGCCCACCCTTTTGATTGATTACCAAGTTGTACATTCTTGGTACTTATATATTCTTGCTATTATGGACGTGTCATTGAAGGATAAATATCTGTATCGCACCAAGGGTCCCCATCTCTTAATTTCATTATACTGTGCCCAGTATGAGTTTGTTAAAGCGATACTTTGCTTGTAAATTAAATGTCGGGCGGGTGGCACTAAGTAAGAACAAAGCACACTGAGTGCCAACTTGGTCGTATTGTATACACATAGCTTAGAATTTAGTTCAGATTAATTTCAATTTATACTGCCAAGAAATGCAAAAAAAACAATTATCTGGTGTTCCTTGGATCGTTTTAGTTTGGGGCTTATAGTCAACTCTGGAAAATAAAAGTCAAATTGCGAACAAACTTTGGAGCGAACTGTACTTTAATATTTGCATTGTATGTTTAATTGCTTGATTTTAAGATACTGCATGCAGTACATGTACCAGTCAAGCAAATTTGTTTGCATTGATGGTTTGGTAAGTGGGTTTGCAAACGAAAAGTGGATTCCATTCCCCCGAAATAAAAAAATCATGATGCATTTCATCAATATATCAATTGAAATGATTGACTTGGATTACCCAGTTTGGTGCCAAAACAGCACTGAAACTGTCTGGTTTTAAATGCCACAGGACAATAATTCTCGAGCAAACTGTCCCTCAATGATACCTACCTGCAACATTTCGCAAGTACTTTACAAAACACTGGGATTGCTGCCACCTGTCTATTGTAGCCAACTTCTGCATACTGCGGTTTGAAAGTTGAGAGGAAAGTTCCAATGGTCCATTTAGTCGGTTTTCTCACCATAAGTAACTTGATTGCGACTGGCTTGGCTTTGAATAGCTGAAAAAGTACCAGAGATGGGAATCAGAAAAAAAACAGTGGAGGTAAATACATAAATGAATATGTATCTTTGATGCTGTGTTACTATCCTTTCTATTGGCATGCATTCATTCATAAGACTAGTAACAGCGTCTTATGAATGAAAGACTAGTCAGTACATTATTCCAAATTCAAGCAACTATTCTGACCGCTTCTCCCATTAGCTACCATTGCAAATTCAAAGTTCAGTTTCATGTACCGGGTACCCTCTGTACACTCCAACTGTACACCTCTGCATCTTGCACTATCAGCTATTTGCTCAGCTGAAAATGCTGACGATATATAATTTATGTATAACCCACCCTGTATAATAAGTCAAAACCTTTTCAAAGGCATTTGATTCTACGTGGTGAATATGGTGCTTACCTCTGTTAACCCAAAAAAGGTACTAATCCCCTGAGGAAATATGCTACTTCATCTGGAATGTTTTCCCCAGTTACAATGGCATTTATTTCCTCATTTGACAAGATTGCAAGGGGTGGTTCTCCTTGCAATCAGAGTGCTGGAAACAGAAATTTAGAAATTTCACATTTGCCTCCAAGCCACCAGCAAAAATACATTAATCAACTGAACATGCGCAACTTACACTGGCACTCGTGGTTTAAATCAATTAGGGTGGATTGTATATCATAAATACAGCCTGGAGTATATCCCACTTTCTCCACTCTGGTTATGGTCAGGTAGGCATATTTCCTGACAAGGCACGTGGAGAAGCCATGTAAATTCCCATCCACCTTCATTTCTGCACTAGATATTTTTCTTCTCACCTGCAACCATACCAAAGAATGTATATTTGTCCGGGCCAAGACCAACTTCCTTTGCCGGAGCGAGGGTGCATATACCCTTATCAGGGCGTGTTTCAAAATTGGTCACCCAAGAAAATGGGGAAAAAACTTAACTTTGAAATGACCACAAAAACTTGTGCCATTGATTTTCCAAAAAATCAAATTAGTATTTGATAATATAGACCTTTAACTATTAGTTTCTCCATCTGGGATGTACAGTGTATACTCATTTGAAGGAGGGTATCAAAAAATATTGAGCTTACCAGCAAAATCTATCGTTCCGTCCGACACCAAAACTACTTTCTGCTGTAGGACTTTAAAGGGTTAATAGATCAATTAGTTTGCAGTGCCATAATTTAGAGTTCCATGATACCTAGATCTGACATCAATATTGTAGAGTTTGAAGAAACAGCCTTTCACCAGTAGACGAAAGAATGGTGAAAATTTTCTGGTGTCGGACGGAACACTTTTTGAAACAGACCCATCAGGCACTGAAATGCAGCACCGCTCATATAATGCGATCAGCAGGAGGCTTGGCCCGCCCTGGTCATCTACATCCTCGCCAATGAAGTGGACCTTCAGTGGAATTCGGAGATCAGTGATGAAGGGTATTTCATCTTCCGCTGAGGTAAGGATATTCTGGCGAGCGATGAAAATGTCACTGACATCCCTCCCTCACCATCATATCTTGTCTATCCTCATCAATATCCAGCCGCCTCCCTCTCATAAAGTGACTTCGGAAGGCAGCTAACACAACCTTGGCATCATTTGCACACACTCTGGAAATCGGTACAAATGATGTGATTAATAACATGTTGGAAACAATAAAAACAAATAACAGTGCCCTGTGATAAAATTGACTGTCCGGTGTCGTGTTAATATCATTTACTTCTGATATTGTCACGCCCGAGCGGTATGGCGCGAGATTATCTAATATGAGATAGAGATGACAGCAAGATTGAGACCACAAAAGGGTAGTCTAGAGACCACAATGGACAGAGACCACAACGAGACTGATTGCGAAAGACCTAGGCGGCAGTCACTGAGGATAGGTCGCGGTTGCGACGACGTCAAGACATCAAGGAGGGGAAACTGCCCGCACGGTCAAACAGTCCAAGTCTGAGAACTGACAAAACAACCCTTCAAACCTCAGTCAAAGGATCGAGACAAGAAAAGATATTCATTTAACTCCTTTTATTAAACATCAATCTCAATATCTCCGCAAATGCCTTCATGTACACATTGTCACAATCACAATATCAGTGAAATTTTATAAACTCTACGCAGCGTCTGAGGCTTCAAAGAGAAAAACTCTAAGTTCGAATCGGCGTCAAAAGGCTCGGAAATTTTCTAAGTATGGCTCGACGTCAAAAATTTTCTAAGTCCAACTCAGCATCAAAGACGGAGGAATTTTCAAAGTACAACTCGGCGTCAGGACGGTAAAATCTTCCAAGTCCGACGCAGCGTCACCAGGTTGCTAAGTAAAACTCTGGCGTAACGCTCTAAATTCGACGCCGTGTCGTGAGTGGCTAAGGCTGCGTTTACATCAAGGCACACGCGACACGGACACGCAGGCGAACAATGGCTTCACAAAGGATTCATCACCATGAAACCTTTGTTCGTCTCCGTGTTCGTGTCGCGTGTGCCTCAATGTGAACCCAGCCTAAGACCAACGAGTGGCGTGACGTCAGACGACTTTGGGTTTCAATCACGGGAGCTGAGTTTATTCACCTCAGAATTTTCCAAGTCCGGCTGGGTTTTGCAGATTTCTCTAAGTCTAAAGACGCTTTTTTTCTAGGTACGAGTGACGTGGGTCGTGTGAGACCAGGTGGACGTGGTCTGACCACAGATTTTCAGAGAGAGCCTTATATACGCCGACGCGACGTCATGCCGCTGCACGCATCGTGCGGAAGCATGAACAATGAATGCGAATGTAGTTCTAGGCTATGACCTAAATACCTGGATGTTTGTACAAGAATATTATTTATTACTCACCATCAAAATTTAGGATAATTAATACACAGATGAATCAGGGCAATAAGATCTTCGTAAAAATTATCTTTTACCAAGTTTGGCCTTATTATCTTAGTTTCATCACTCCAGGATTCCTACGCCGGCTACGGCGAACAGAGCGAGCGACCCCCGCGATGCCGGCAGAAATTCAAAGATTTCACGGCCAGAACCGCGTCAAAAGCAAGGTATTCAGAGGAATTCGCTGCTAAAGCGACATGCTAGGAAAATATACGATCAAGGATGAATGTATCCATAACAGTCCTGACAAATAAAGTACGTATTATCCCGCGCCGTCAAACGAGATGCTAATTTACCAATAGCGCGCGAAATATGCACACATGCATGCAGAAAGCACGTGCGCGTCACGTGCTTGACAGCGCAGAGCTGTCGAAACTTCTTCCGAACACATATCAATTAAAACTCTGTTATTTCCTGTTATTTCCTCCTATCTTACAGTCTCAGGACCCTGTTAAGAAAGGACCTCAAAAGTATTATATTTACGATTAACCCTTGACGTATGAATACTCACCCACAGCTCGATCTTCACCGCTAGGCTTGCTTAAAACACGAGATATGACAATGACAGCTGTGTCAAAAGGTTCAATGACAGAAAGGACAACAATTGGTTACCAAGGCAAAGAACCCAAACAGATTCTAGCCAAAATCAGCTCCCAGCATTATTCACACAAGATTACAACTCTGACACCCGGAGGGTCTTCTAAAAAATATTAATTCGCTTCACCGTTCTCAAGTAACAGCTTAAAACCGTATCACAAGAAAAATTCTAACAATTTCACAACTACATTAAGAGGCTATCATCTCCAATGTTCCATTAACCTAAGTACCAGGTGAGAGTCCATAGTGTTCAGACGTTTCAATATCACTGAAAGAATGTACTAGATTTTTTTTCAATGTAAAACAAAGAATGGATTCTAACATTTTTGATATTATATCTTTAATTTCACCATGATCAACGGAAGGCAGCTTAGGAGTCACTGTCAGTGCTGATGCAGGTTGGTCCTTGTTATCTAGGATCACTGGTGACTCGACTGCTACTGGTGAAGATGCGTCAGCAGCGCTAGGTGCATCCTCAACTGCTGTGGAATTCCTTACTCTTGAGAGCAAATCTGGCAGCTCATCATCGTCGGACGAATCTATGATTAGGGGGGTTGATACGTCATTTGCCTAAAAAAAAAATAAAAATCCATCATCCATCAAAAGCCACCACAATTTTTTTGCATCTCCTATACCCCTCGCATAACATAAAGTTGTTGGGGGTTCAGAGATTGTTTGAACTACTCACACCCACAGGATACTGATGGACGCCTAGATGGGGATTTGGCCTATAGTGGTTACGGCGTGCTGCCTTGTAGTGCTGGTGATTGTACAGAACATGGAATAGAAACGGGTTTATAAGGTGAAAGCCATCGCTTCCTACCAGATTCGCCCACGGACCCTCGCATAAGGCATCAGTTTTGTTTGTGACATCAAATGCCACCTACATCTCTTGGTCAATGATCAGCATAATGTTAAATGCTGACTTTCTTATGCATCACCCTGATTTTTTACCGTACCGTGCATGTTTCCAAATGCTGCCGTATCTCGTTGATTTTTATTCTTCTGCAGCATCTGTAGCAATTCTCTTCGTCACCAGTATCATCTTTGGTCGCGTTCTCCGGCAAAATGTCCCTCTTCAGGGGTCTCACATAGAGACGTGATGATCCCGACGAGCAGAGTGTCACCAGTTTCTCAGCTGAGAAGGACCCTGTCTGTATGACATTTAGCATCGACCTGCTTCCTTCCCTCACGCGGAGAACTTCAAATCCACCCCCTGATTCCAGAAGTGGAAATGAACTGAAATGCATTAAGAATGTTGTTTACCATTGGTTTTAATATTGCTCAATGCATACGATGAGGAACAATATGCATTATTTACTAAAATCCAGTTATTACCGTACACAAATGTGAACTTTTTGAAGAAGGAACAACAGGGCCAGCCCTTAGCTGCTGAACCTAATACTGGTATCCAGGTGGATGTGAGTATTTGATTATAACACGTCACGCCTTACAATGGCTCCTGCTACAGCTAAGGCCCTCAAAACGCAAGCCATCCCTGGATAGACAAGACCCTACATGTAGCTACAAGATAGGCTCAAAAGTTTAGGTCTCCGATAAATGGGTCAAAGGTCGACATTTTGTCACAGTTTTGGACCTCAGCAAAACTCTATTATTGGGATCATGAGTTGTGTTCCCTGACAAAAAATATTTATTACATACCCGTACAATTTCTCTTTGACTTCTTGAGATGTGTCTGACGGCTTAAAAAATACTTTCTTCTCCCCCAGTCCCATGTCGTAGAGCCGTGACTTTTCTGTAGAGGCGGAACTGTTTCAGCGTTTTTGTTTGCTAGGCAAACAAACCACCGACTGATCTCTCTCTCTCATTCCTTACACCTCTCCCTGGAAAAAAATATTCAGGGGCTTAAAGGCCTATCCGTTGCAGTCAACACCGCATGACATCAGAATAGAATATTCCTCCTGCTGTTCATAGTCGGCGCAACCATCAACCTACGGAATAACACTACAGCAGTCCACAATACAAACAAAGCGAAGGAGGGGCGAAGGTTTCTGTTTTAAGAAAAGAATTGAAATGATGCCGGAAAACATCGCTCTTTTATGTCATAGATCACTAACAAAAGTGCTGATATGTCAATGTGATCACAGTACATGTATGTATCGGTAACATTTATCACAGACTTTATTTAAATCACTAAAATCATGCATGTACCTTCTCATTTTCAGGTGGTCTACCATTACTTTAGGTCTTTATGTGGTTACTCCCCGGGGTTACTGGAAACTTACCGAAGCCAGATGACTGAGAATGGCATCCACCAGATGTTCTTGAACCCGAAGGAACCTGTAAAATAACAGCAAAGATTATTTTACATGGCAGAGCGATAAAAACTGAGTTCACCAGAGTTGGGGGGGGGGGGGGGGTTTAGGCAAGAAATTATACCAAATAATATACATATTTCTGACTCTAAAACATTTTCACATTTTGGAAACTGACATGACCGATGTCCTTTGAATTGGTCTAGGCCTGCATGTACTAATCAATATGGGCCGTATGCACCAAGCAAAGATAATCTTGGCCACAACTTTTCCATTGTCAGATCATACCCCAGTAAACACGAACAATTGAAAAGTTGTGGCTCAACCCGAGTTGAAGATTATCTTCGTTTGGTGCATACGGCCCTATAGGTCTACTAAACAGAAATTTAAGAACCGTTTTCTATACGTACACTCTTGTAGGAAAGTAAAAGGACAGCAAGTTATCCCAAATACCTCAAAAACCACTGGAGCTACAGCAATGGTATTTGCACCCAGTCTGTAGCAACATGTTGGGCATAGAACCCGGGTGTTTTGACAAAAATCAATTTTAATTAATTAAGAGAAAAATGACATTTTATAAAATCACTTTTTTGACAATTTTTGAAAAATCGTCCGATTTCAAATTTTCTTTCTTCATTATATTCAACTTGCCTGACTGACCAACATCTGCAACTTATCCTTTTTAGAATCTCACGAGAAAATGCTTTTTTTGGCATTTTTTAGCNCATACATGTATTTCATATTTGGTCTGACAATTTCGGTAACAGGACCACCTCACCTAAGTGGACCACTTGCTCCAGTCCCTTGGGTGGTACTTGTAGGTACTTAACATACTTCTCACCAGACACTGCCTTCGGCAGTTCTTCCCCCTGTCTCTTCTTGTTGTTTTGGGTGACAGTAACTTCTGGGTACTTCAAAACACCATCAAATACTGGGGAGATGTAGCTTGACGACCGAGGTACCAAAGATTTCTTGCAAGTTCTTTTAGGCCTACTTGGGGTGGCAGCGAGAGAATTCTCAGAGGCAGAGGTTGTCGCAACCGGTGATGGTGAAGTTACCAATGGACCAACAGCGCTGATGCTGCTATTTGCTGGTATAATACCAATCCCAGAAGTGCTAGGCTTTAGGGAGGAACTACTGGCTTTGTCAACAGGCCTAGGCCTAGGGGAGGAACTACATGTACTGGACTTCTAACCACCTTCACCAGACACACCTGTACTACTGTTTGACTTGAGTATTCTCCAAACATTAAAAAGCTCATCAGTCTTCAAATCAAAGCCCTCCTTATATCGCTTATTGTACATGGCTACTGTCTCTGCCTTCATTGTGGCCTCAAGGGCGTGAAGGGTAGGAACCAATAGGACAGTAGGACCTTCATCATTGTCTACACCTTTTTCAGTGACAGTGGTATTATCATTGCAAACCTCTGGTTCTGGGACTGTGAGTGTACCTTTCGACAGCCTTGAATGTTGAGCTGGGCAGACATTTGGAATAATCCACAGCAAGAGGATCAAATGGATACAGCCCTGCCTTTCTGAAGCCTGCTTCTGCTATGCTTTCGGTGGCAGACTTTTGCCATGCAGTCTTGAAAACTGCAGCAAATGTTTGCTTTTTGACAAAATCTCCTGGGTGATCAAACTGCCATTTTCTCACTGCCTCTTTCCAGTTGCCTTTCAGGGACCTTAAAAGGGTCAAGTCACATGACTGCAGCATATGACCTGCATGGGATGGGAAACAATACAAGATGATATTGTGCTGCTTGCAGAATTGGACACTCTCAAGATTTACATGTGAAACATGACCGTCCACAAACAAAATGACGGGAAATGTGACAGCAGGATTTGCCTGCAAATTAGGATAGAATATTGCAAGCCATTCGTAAAACACTGCCGAATTCATCCACCCGTTCACCGAGTGACCAAATGCAAAACACTCCGCCCTTTCAAGGGCATTATAATGAAACCTCTGTCCAGGAAATATAATCATAGGCTGGACATAGAAACCAACTGCGTTGAAACATCCCATAACAGTCAGTTGGGAGTGTGTAGAACTTGTGTAATTGTACACATTCTTTGAACCTTTCTCAGCAAGGACTCTTCCACTCTGTGCTTGAAGTGGGAATCCAGATTCATCTGCATTGTACAGTCTATTTGGGTCCAACAAAATGTCCATGCCATCTGGGATATCACTTCTGAGATAACTTTCTAAATCCTCAAACCACTTTTTCACCTTTTCTACAGTCAGGACAGCTCTGTCCTTCCCCAAGTTTTCTGGTTGCCTCATAACTGGGTGCCTGCGAAGAAATGCACGATACCAATCTTCACCTGCCTGATTTTCTCGGAACCGATTTGGTCTACCATCCTCATCCAGAACCACTTTGATCATGTCAAGCACTTCGCTTTTGGTCCGCCCATACCCTATCTTTGACATAAAGAAGTCAGCTGATCATATCAACAAAGCCCTGAACAAAGTCATTGCCAAAAAAATTGAAAAAGAGTGTACTAATTGTACCACGTGACGGGCGTCCGGGAAATACCCATTGATCTCACTTCACCTGGGGATTCCCGGACACCACCCCAGAAAAGAAATGCGATTTTGCACAGCATGAATCCGAGCTGTATGAAGGAATCAATGGCTATAACATCTCAATAACTTAACACCACCTGCTTCTACCCAGAAAAACACTGAACTGAACCAGAGATTGGCGACTGAATCATTACCACAGAGCATAAATTTCATGAAAATTGCGACAGAACTGAGCGTGTACGTTTTAAAGCTGACACCGTGGTTCGCTTGAAACTGCTCAAGGTCGGGGATTTCCGCCGGAAACCAGACAGGGGATTCGGAGCTGTGATTCGGCACGCAATATCGATCGTAGACTTTCGGAATTTTGATGCTGGGAGAGTTTAATCGGAACACTGCCCGGGAACTGACGGCGTTCGGCTTCTCCCTCATTTACCCTACACAAAGAAATCGCGGTAGACTTGTATAAACAATAGACTGGTATAAAAAATTGGTTTTTATTCATAAAGACAGGTTTTGTCATATAAACAGAGGTTTTGCCACTTACAAAAAACTTACGAATTAAATATTTTCTGCGGTTATAACCGCCCATAAATGACGAGTAACAATACAGCTTGTAGAGAGGCTATCATTTGTAGATTTCGGGCCGCGGCCATAAACCCGGGGACCCACGCTTTCCAGCTTGTTTTTGAACAAACGTTGAAACTGTTGATGTCTGCAAGGTACACTAATGGTCACTTTGCTTTCCTACCCCTGCCAATCGTTAGCTTCATCTGAATAAGTTCCAGGGGTAGTTATTATCCCCGGAACGGAATAGTTATTTTTGCCGGAACGGAACAGAAATGAAAACGGAGAAAACCGAAAACTGGAATGGCGGAGCCAAATTAAATATCCCACCTACATTATAAATAGCAACAGACCACGTGATCAAACGAATTTTGTGAACGACGATTTCCCATTCGGTTCTCCACCCACTCTGCCATTACGCACGTCTATAGAAAACATTTTCATCGCGACTCCAGGTTTCACAAGTATGAAATGGAACGGAAAGGGTGGTCGTCGTTGACCACTTAAGCCGCGTTGGTCATTTTATTATTGTGTGGATGTAATTATGCCATTATTCGTCAGTTAAATTAAATCTTTTATTTAATAATTCTGGAATACATTTTCAAAAAGCTGAAAGCTTCATTGCCGATAATTTATAATTCATTCTAAGGTTTCGTTCCGGTTTTAGGGTCATTCTGCATTTTCATTTCTGTTCCGTTCCGTCAAAAATAACTATTCCGTCCCGGGGATAATAACTACCCCAGTTCCAGCATTTCATCAAGAAGAATTTCATCTTCTGGCTATTTGGGAATGGCCTTAATGTGTTTTGTCTGAATCCATCGATCATACTTGTGGTCGTCACCAAAAAAGTGGCACCAGTAGTTGAGTGTGTCGCAGTCCCTGGCCTATCTTCAAGTATTACTTAATAAAAGGGGTTCTTCCGCCTTGCTCTCCTGCACTGATGCGCTGCTGCTTGTTGTTCAAGTCGGAATTCCTTCTTTTTCGGATACCCTTGTATCCCTTTCCAGTGATACCCTTGTGCGGCGTCTTGTATCACGATATTATAGTTTTCACTGAAATCGTTATACGATAACCTCACCCTCCTTCAACTGATCCTTCTTTTTTCCTTTACAAAAATCGGTCTGTTCCTTGGCGATAAAGTCGTGGGGACCAAGGATCTTCGATTTGTTTTGGTAATACATGTAGTACAAAGTGATATTGATGAATTCTGTGATGCGTTCTGAACAAAATTGATCTGTACTAATCCATTGTTTGTAAGTAACGGTTTCTCTGCCATTTTCTTCAAGTTCCTCTAAAAGTCTTTCCTTGACACAAGTCGTACCAGGGCAGTATTCACACTCAGTGGTCTGCCAAGCTTCGCATTAGGTGAAGCCATAGATCCTTCTGTTTCTTGCAGTCGTTTGGCTGTCCGCGCCATCCAGTTGGTTAAACGGAAAAGTGTTTTTTTCAAGATGGCGTCCAAGATGGCCACCGAAACCTATGAACGGCCATAAGTCTGTAACTATCAACTCAAATTTGACGATCTTAGTGTCATGTCTATCCCTAGGTTTTCGGGGGCGAGGAACACATTAAGCATGTTAAGACAATACGAAACAATGTTGGCCCATTACGTAACGCGGAAATCCAATATGGCGTCAAACATGGCCGCCGACACCTCTGAATGGCCATAAGTCTGTAACTAACTCAAATTTGATTATCGTGGTGTCTATCCCTATGTTTTTGGGGCCAAGAAACACATTGAGACATTGACATTGGGCCATTACCTAACATTGGACCATTACATTGGTCCATTACCTAACACGTAGGCCTAAGTCCAAATTTAATACAGAAAATATATTACGGTCCACATCGTTTGAAGTGGGCTCGGATGCGGGCACCTGGACCCTTGACGCATCTGTTGGAAAGACTCTTCAACACTACCATAGCTGCCAGCATATGGATGATTGCCTGGAATTGTGCCAGTTGTCGTTGCTGCTAGCTGGTACTGTGGAATGAGCCTCAAGCCGAGCGTGATGGAATCACGACGTCGCCCCTGTTGCACTTTCTGCAAATGCGTATCGTACTCAAATGTGGACCCAGGCAGGCTCGAACGAACCGCGACTCGGAGCGTAGGCCTATAATCAAACAAACCCGAACCATGGAGAGTACACCCCTTCATCCCATCATTCTAGGCCTAGATGCCAAGCCAGTGTTGTCGATGTTACAATTAATCCATACATGGGCCTACTCATATAGATAGGCCTGCCTACATCTCAAGCCGCCCAGAGGCCTGAACCAACTATCACTGGTTCCGATTCCTCTGGGTGGAACATTCATTTGTTGGGAATGACGTTGTTTCCTGACCTTAGCAACGCAAGAGCATGCAGCGTCAACACTGCAAGTGCCGACATCATAACGTCACGCATGGTTGTGCGGTGATGTTTTGACGTCGTTGCCGGCTGGTGCACGCTTCTACACACAGCAGGACGTAAGGATGATTCGCTTTGTTTTCTCCTTAGTCTCGCGCAGCCAGACTCTTTCATTACCATTACAGAGTCTGGCCCCAAACTTGATTTTTACTGTTCGATGGTAGTCTCGTATGGCAAGCCGTTTGTCCATTATTTCCAGACACTTAGTTTTTGCTCCAGAAACTAGGTTTCTGACTTCAAAACTTAGTTTTTGGACATCTAACTATTACTTTGGATCCAGAAACTTAGTTTCACGAGCAAAAACTAAGATTCTGCACCAAAAACTAAGTTTCTGGACCAAAAACTTAGTTTCTGAACCAAAATCTTGGTTTCTGAAGGCAAAAACTTAGTTTCTGGCCAAAAACTTAGTTTCTGCTTTCAAAAACCCAGTTATGGAAAGCCGTTTGTTCAAAAACCAGGTTTTTGACTTCAAAAACTTAGTATTTGAACATGTAACTTGTATTTTGTATCCAGAAACCAAGTTTCTGGTCAAAAACTAAGTTTCTGGACCAAAATCTTGGTTTCTGAAGTCTGAAACTAAGTTTCTGGCCAAAAACTTAGTTTCTGCTTGCAAAGACATAGTTATGGCGAGCCGTTTGTTCATTAAATGCAGAAACTTAGTTTTTGCTCCAGAAACACGGTTTCTGAGCATCTAATTTACCTTTGGATCCAGAAACTAAGTTTCTGACAAAAACTAAGTTTCTGGGCCAAAAACTTGGTTACGGTCCAAAAACTAGGTTGTTGCGAGTAAAGTCACAGTTATATGTAAAATCCTAGATTCTGGCCAGAAACAAGGTTTTTGCAAACCGAACTGTTACTTTGGCATCAAAAACTTAGTTTCTGGCCAAAAACTGAGTTTCTGCCGGCAAAAACTTGGTTTCTGGCAAAAACTTGGTTTCTGGCAAAAACTAAGTTTCTGCCCTGCGACCTCGTCCACAGTGTCCAGGAGCTGTATTCTGTGGTACTTCCTTAATGACATCTGCAATACTTCCAGCACTCTCATTTTTACAATGCATTCGGCCTGTAGACATTAATACAACACACACATGCATTCATGGCTGGGTATTGGGAAACAGAGAAATCAAGAAATGAAGAAATCGAGAACTGCCAAGCAAGACCGATAGGGGCCTTGTTAAACTTTATTCAGGTCGCATTTGTATATTGGCAGTTATTTCCGCAAATAAACACATGACAGCTTTGACGCATTGGAGGCCCTGGACACTTCCTGTAAACAGCCATGCAGTAGGATCATTGCTCGAAAGGGCTGAAAATTAACGCTATACCTCCTCCGGGGTTTGGAATGGGGAGACAAGACCAATCCCTACAACTTCTCAAAAGGGACTCATAGTAAATTCTCAAGGACTTAGGAGCTGTTAGGCTGAATAATCAACCTGAGCAGGCCTACATGTCTTGGTAGCTCGTTTAGTAGTGTCATAGTTCGATTCTTACACTCTTATTATTGTCAGTATGGTGCAGTGCATGGGTTGTGGGTTCAATTCTGAACATCTTTGGAGCGAATGGCACAAAGTTTTGACTTGGACTACCATTTTCACCACAAAAGCGCGAAGGATCGAAGCCAGGACCCTGCACTGCGCCACTGGCTCACAGCTCCATAGTCTCGCTTGCCAGACGCTACGAGCTCACCCCTTCGGTAAGTCGCACTCCGCGTCTGGCTCTTGGAGATTAACAATCGTCAAGACCGCGTGGTGGCGGCACCGGCACGGAAAATTCTCATTTCGCTTAAAGCACCACGGTATTGCCACTTTCTGTCGACAGCCGGCGCCACCGGTACCCGTTCTCCAATACTGTAGTTAAGCCTTTCGCCCCAGTGTATTGTCTTTATTTGCGGCAATAACTGTCCATACTGAATAGATGTAGAAAGGCATAGGGCAGGCCTAGGTCCAACTAATCGATCCTGGGAGTTCTCGATTTCTTCATTTCTTGATTTCTCTGTTTATCAATACCCGTCAGGGCTTCAGAAAAGAGCGGAGAGGAGTATTTGCTTAAAATACTCCTTGAACAATTGAAATTTCAAAATACTCCATCCCACCCAGAACTGAGAGGGTGACTGAAATAATACTCCTTACACTTAGCAATTGCATGCTTAGGCCTATAAGGATAGGAATACTCTTCGGCTTTGAAGAGTGAAAAAACTCTGATAAATTCTGATAGAAGAGTATGATTACTCGTTGCCCTAAAATCTACCTAAAGCCCTGATGCAGATCATGCATACTAGGCCTAGTCATGGATATGGACACAATCTGGACATGCTCGATGCCATGGATGAATCAGCATGATCAGATAATGCAGATCAGTGGACATCATGGTGGAATGTCCGTCCAGCATCCACCATGATGTCCACTGATCTGCATGATCTGATCATTCATGCTGATCCATCCATGGCATCGAGCATGTCCAGATTGTGTCCATATCCATGACTATAGACATGGCCCATTGATTACGGGGCTATGTTTGCCAAGTTGGTTTTTGCATCCCATTTTGAAATCCTCCTTGTGAGAAAGCCAGAAAGTTTAACATAACAATTGACCCCTCATCTTGTAGCAAATTACCAGTAGACTTAACCTGTGTAAACAGCATGGCGTGTATCTCGTCAACACAGGTGTGCAGACCGATAGAAGTTGAAATTTTAGTTCCAAAGTTTCCATAATGCACGTTTTTGCCGTGGAAAAGCATTGGAAACTGTTGCGTCGTGACGCCAATGACGTAACGTCACGCCCGCCGCACACACGAATTTTGACCATTTTTCTGATGAATGCCTCAATAAAATCACTCTTTTCTAAATCTTCGATCATTTGGGTCCCAAAATTTTTGGATTGCCAATATCCAGAAGTAATCCTCTTTCCAATGGCCAAAAAGAAA
>NMRB01001314.1:33662-44369 GCA_002633025.1 Notospermus geniculatus
CAATAGGTTGACATTACTTCTTTCAAACAGACATGTACATGTACCCTGAATATAACGTACATTACTTTCTTTAGGGTGCTGCTGAGAAACTCGCCAAGAATCTCGAGAGCCAGCTGTCGGACCTCAACAGCAAGCTTGACGAATCCAACCGTCAGATCCAAGACCTGAGCTCACAAAAGACCAAGCTCCAGGCTGAGAACTCAGACCTCTCCAAGCAGCTTGAGGAAGCCGAGCACCAGATCAGTGCACTCACCAAGGCCAAATCAACACTCTCTGCACAGCTGGAGGAGGCCAAGCGTTCCTCTGAGGATGAGAGCAGGGCCAAGGCCAAGCTGATGGGTGAGGTCCGCAACCTCAATGCTGATATGGACGGCCTTAGAGACCAACTGGAGGAGGAGCAGGAGGGCAAATCTGACCTTCAGCGCCAACTTGCCAAGGCACATAACGAAATCCAGCAATGGCGTGCCAAGTTCGAGGGTGAGGGTGTCAACAGGTCAGAAGAGCTCGAGGAGGCCAAGTAAGTAATCTTACTGCATGAAGTCACCATAACCTCTCCAGAAATACAACTAAAATTTCTTTATTAACGTCAGTACTACGTGATGAATTCTGTTGTATTCCTTCATACTATTACGATGTCCAGTGTCTCTCCTGGGGCAGAAACGTTAATTCTGCGTCCGTTTTGTTTTTTTTTAGGCGTAGACTGCAACAGAAATTGCAGGAAGCTGAATCCAACGTTGAAGGTGCCCAGGCCAAGTGTGCCAATCTTGAGAAAACTAAGACCAGACTCCAGGGTGAACTCGAGGATCTTATGATCGACGTAGAGAGGGCCAACGCCACTGCTGCCAATCTTGAAAAGAAACAGCGCAACTTCGACAAGACTGTTGCCGAGTGGCAGCACAAGTGCAACGATTTGAACGCTGAGCTCGAGAACACCCACAGGGAATCTCGCGGTTACTCCACCGAGATCTTCAAACTGAAATCTGTCATTGAGGAGAACCAAGATGTTGTCAACGCACTCAGAAGGGAGAACAAGAATCTCTCAGGTAGGTGAAAGTTGTCTATGACGACAGGTATCAAATGTGCGTGCATTTGGAAATCTGGTGAAGAAGAACGACTTCAATGATTTATATCTACCACGCTGAACTTCTTTTATGATAAACAGGAAGTCAGTTTCCAGAATCTTAGCAAATTTTCGACCCCAACTGGGGTCTTCTTCAGGCTGGCACTTTCAGGTCGAGCTACCAGAAGTGTAATGAAGAAGACCTCGGTTGGGGTCGAAAATTTGCTAAGACTCTGGAAATTGACTTCCTGTTTATCATCATTTTGTGTGTCAATTTTTGTGCTTTCTCTTTCTCTGAACTTCTTTTACAACACAATCACACACGGAGTTTGACAAACTGCATTTTGTAACATTTCAGACGAGATCCACGATCTTACCGAACAACTTGGCGAAGGTGGCCGCAACACGCACGAGCTTGACAAGGCCCGCAAGAGGTTGCAGATGGAGAAGGAAGAACTTCAGCAGGCTCTTGAGGAGGCTGAGGCCGCCCTTGAACAAGAAGAGGCCAAGGTCATGCGCGGACAGCTCGAACTCTCCCAAATCCGCCAGGACATTGACAGGAGACTACAGGAGAAAGAGGAGGAATTTGAGAACACTCGGTATGTCAAGCAGACACGTAACTCAGCGCATGGCAGATTAGGTTTTAGAGCAGTTCACAGTCACTTTCTTTTCCACAAATCTTTTCTATTCCTTTCTTCGCCACCCACGGGTTGGCTTTCTCAATTCGCCATAAAATTTCTCTCCTACTTTTATTCTCTAAATGTTCTTTTCCTTTAATTCTCTTACTCTGCACGTCATGTTAGTTAAAATTAGTTTGAATTCAAATTCAATTGCTTTTCAATCGTTAGCTGCTATCCACCAACGAAAAATCGTTTTCAAAGAGCTGCCAAGAACGTCAATCAATCAATTACATGTAGTTAGCCGATAAATGCTTGCCATTGCTAAAGCATGTAAAAATCATTCAGCAATTTATGTTGGCAACAGATGCGAGTTAAGCATGCCAATTGGCAATTCATTCATCTATCGTCTGCTGCAGCGACAGATGTTTACATATTACTGTAGCATGCGGCTTATGTTCTTAGCGTTTAGCGAATGATGTAGAATGTTTCAATTTTTGTACGTCATTGTCTGTATCTTTGAGAATTCACCGTCCGCGTATTTGATGATCACAAATCGTAAACAGACGGGCGGAATATATTTTAGCGAATGATGCAGAAAATGTTTGAATTTTTTTTGTACGTTCGTTGCCTGTATCTTTGAGAATTCACCGGTACGGTATTTGATGATCACAAATCATAAGCCGACAGGCGGAATACATTTTGTACTTCACCTCACACATCAAAACATGACAAATACAACACGAAATACAGATCCAACTTGAGTGCAAAATCGGTGATCAATATACTTAAACCAACAATAAACAAATCTCGGATGTGTCAACAGAAGAGCTTGGCCGGTGCTTTCAAACTTCGGTATCAAGCGAGAACTCTCTCTTCTGATTAAACCCTACTTCCAACTTAAACTATACAACTCCACCTGCCCCAAGATTCCCCAAATTCAAGCTACAAACCAACTCAAATCCTTACTCTGAAACCTTGCCCTGGAACAAGAATGTGGCTGCCGCAATCTGCCATTGAACTCAGTTTGTGATCTGTTTTGTGGCTGATGTTCTATTNTTGGTTACGAATATCTACTTGATATCACTCTGGCAATCATTGTCCGTCATTGGAAAAATGATTTTCACATCCTTCCATATGAGAAGTGAACTGTGAACTTCGAAATGCACACAATATTAACATGCTGTTACGTAGTCTAGGGTTAATGGCCTTCAGAACTCTCTCACATGGGATACTCTCCCATTCAGCCGGGATTTTCTGAGTAAGACTCAAACCTTGGTTCGAATCAACGAATTCCCCTATACGCAACGAAGTGGCTAAAGATGATATACACTGCATATTGAGATGGAGCCGCTCATTTCAACGCTTTGATCTTTCAGCAATCAAAGTAAAACAGCAACAATTCTTAACTTTCTTTTTGATATATAAGGTAAATGTCAAAGCCCGGTGTCAAAGAGAATGACTATGCATGGAGATGACGGCCTGTACCCTAGGAATGCATTGACCAGTTGATGGTCGAGTGTTATAGTCATCGTCGTAGTCATTGTATTTTTTGCCAAACCTCCCATTCTCCTTTTTTTTGTGTTGGTTGGATTTAACTATACAGTGGTCACCACCGTTTCCTGTTCAGAAGCGTTGCTGGGACTAACCAGTATAATGCTTTCGGAATATCACAGATACCGCAATGTATTTTACATCACTTTCTAAATACATGATATAACACAAAAGTCGTCTCTGAATTTCGCAAATTTTCAACCCCAATCGGGGTCTTCCTCAGGCACTTTCTAGAAGATCCAAGGATTCATTTTATGTGTCGATCTTTGTGACTTTCTAAATACAATGATATTAGGCAAAAAAGTAGCACAGGTCAAAGAAGGTAATAAGTGGTACAAATTTGGTTGCAGCAAAGTTTTAATGAGATATTTGGTGGTAGCGAAATGCAGTGCAGACAAATTATACATACCACTGCTTTTTACAAGGCCACGCTTCCTTTCCCCGGCGTATGAATATTGACTACTCAATGCTGCGTGGCTTTCCCGGTGTTTCGAGCAACCAGTGAGTCGAGCTTCCCAACCCCTGGCCACATCCCTGTCACAGTACGGCTATCTCTCAGTCTCATCCTCTGTTTGTGTTCCTCCGTCGTAACACCAATCACCCTTTGTCTTCGTTCTAACAGCCAGCACCTTCGCACCCATCTGGCGTCACCGGCGGAAGGAGAAGGCGCGAACCCTCACTGGAGTAATTTAGTAGGTCG
This sequence comes from Notospermus geniculatus, assembly GCA_002633025.1. Classification (NCBI taxonomy): domain Eukaryota; kingdom Metazoa; phylum Nemertea; class Pilidiophora; order Heteronemertea; family Lineidae; genus Notospermus; species Notospermus geniculatus. The sequence continues at coordinate 37,594 of NMRB01001314.1, forward strand.
GTGGAAGACTTGGACTTTGTCGAGCGAACTGTTGAAATACAGGCCACGGTCACTTTTGGGTGCTCCAAAGTCAATAGTCAACCCCTCGTGTGGAAGATCTTTTGCTCCATCATGCACTGGAGTCTAGAAATGGAAGTGCGGCGGCGCATAGCGAAGATAGGAGCCAAACCAATTCTACATTAGACTATGGATTATTTGTATGGGAATATACATGTAATATCAAGACACCCGAAGATTTGACAGTGACCTGTATTTCCAGTTCGCCTGATTCCCAACCACTGGACAGCGCGTTTCCTGCATGTTTGACTCAGTTTTCTTTGATCAGTATGTCTTCTTGCATGCACATAATGGTTTCCTTTTTCAGTTTTAGTTTTGAAGATAGTACATAGAATAGAAGAAAAAGTTTTGTAATAGAGAAGTTTTTGTAGAATTATCGTGCAACCTTTGGGATTTCCTGTTCCCTTTCAATTACGTGTAGTTGTTCTAAGTAGTGTTGTGAAGAGTGTTAGCTGTGACCGAACTTAGAATTAATTTTCCCTGTGTGTGGCTTGAATTTACATACTGCTTTGGATAGAAAGTTGGTGCCAAAAAATCAGTTAATCTATAAGCTCTGTGTGCGTTTACAATGTTTCTTAGGGCCGATTGCTGACCATTGGTTCCACCAAAAATAGATAAGCGAGCGAAAAATGTATGTACACCTAAATTTTCACCAAAAAGCCCCGTTTGGATGGATATTAAGCGCTGTACAGAGCTTAGAAAACGGGCTTTTGGGGAAAAAATTTAGTTGTAAATTTTTCGCTCGCTTATCTATTTTTGGTGGAACCAATGGTTAGCTTAGCAAACGTCTTTTAAATCGGCCCTTAGTCAGTGGGTTTGCATGATAGATTTTAGCAAGTTCAGATCACAGTCAGCAAGAATACTCTGTCTCAATGGAAAGTAATATCAAAACTGCTCAATGGAGTCTGGCTTGCGTTTAGCCAACAATTTTCGTTTCTAAAATCACTAGGAATATCAATCTCACTTGGTTTCATTTCCTTTCAGTACACGTCAGCATATGTGAGAACCCCAGCTTCATTTATGTCCTACCGATCCAATGGGGGAGAAACAAAAGAGGGCGAAGAGGAGTAACAACATCATAGACATTTAGAAATTACCATCTTTCATCATTCATTTCTAGGGAAAAAAGAGTGCACTTCGATACAATTTGTGTGATAAACGTCACTAGTGACGTCAGTGTGGATGCAACCAACGATCTTCTACAAATGATTTGAAAAACGTATGAGTGTAAATAGTTTATAGTTAATTTTATGCAAGGTTTGATAAGAGCCAGCAATGCGCATGCAGAATGTACTTGAAGGAAGGACTTGCCGAATCAGTCACACTGGACGCTGATAGAACTTAATGTCATAGGATCACAGCATTCACCTTGCCACTAGTTGAAGAATTACGGAAGACAGATAGATTAGTTTTTGTTAAGTTTACGTTAGTAATATTCCGATGTTTTTGTCGGCGACTGTAGGCAGCGCAATGTTTGATAGTTGTACTGTATGAAAGGTTTTCGTAGTGTATAGGCCTAGACCTACTTCAATTAAACGATACTTCATTCCAATGTCTGGATTAGCACTTCGTATTGCAGTCGTTGTTACACTTGGTACTAGTGGCCGATTGTCTCCCTCATTGGAAAGACAGATTATACCTAAAACGTATATAGAGATTGTCAACTCAAATCTGACCACATTTATTTCTGTTTTTAAAGTCTGGATTGTTTAGTCACTAAAATGACTTAACATGTAGTGATTTCGAGCAGTGTGTACTGATATCTCAGTGTCATGAATTTTTCTTTGTGTTTGCTGTATACGTTCCCTTGCAATAAATTACGATATTATAGAAGAAAGAAAGAATTACTCCGTTTACTTATTGCCTGCTTGTTCAGTATGGGAGGACAGGAAAAGAAGGTCCAGGATGCTGGATCGGTTGCACTGTCCTCAAGACCGACCAAGTCACCTTAGATAGGCCTACGTCGTCATAACTGCCCCGTGCAACTGGACAAATAACGGCGACGGCTGACTTTGGGTTTTTAGGTTTATTCTGGTAAACGTATATCGTTCGTAGACAGTAGGGTTCACAAGCAGTTTGAACAGTAGGATCAGTATGGAGACACCCGTGTCCTGCAAAATACAAAAAGACCTAAGAACTTGCCCAAACATCGTACCACCGAACTCGGCGGAAAGAGCGAGGAAATTCGAAATAGACCTACGGCAACGTACTTACATTCGTTCGGAAATTATGAAGCCTAGTGACTCTACGTTTGCTCATTTGTGCGTACGCCATCCCGGCGGAGAACCCACGCTGGTGGATGACACAGAGCGGCCACGTGTAGAGTAACGACGCGGTCTTGCACAGGGAATTTATACCCCAAAGATGACATAATCGATCTGAATGTGTTACACCCTTGGTAGGCCTAACCAACGGGCCATAGAGAAAGTGACCTGTCTTGGGTCGTTGCAAACACAACAGCAGGAGGATATCAAAGCCATAACAGGAATAAAATTGGTTTAACATAAATTTCTTTAACTAAAATTCATGATTCATCCATGTTGATACCAGGTTTGAAGACAAACCAGACTATCCAGTCACACGCCCGTCCCGGGTCGTTGCAATGCAACCGTTGGGGATCAGACCGACCATGAACGCCCAGCAACCTGCACCTCACCTGCGGTTGTCAGTTGAATGACCATGGATGGTGAATGTTGTTGGGTCTGGCTTGGGTCGTAGCTAACGCAAGGGACGGAAATCAAAGCCAATAACATCATTCTTAACCGAAATTCGTGATTCATCCATGTTGATATCAGATTTGAAGACAAGTAGTACCAGACTATCCAGCCATACCCGTCCCGGGCGCGAATTTTTTTCCTAACCGATATATCCATTACGACCATTTTTTTCCTAACTTATATTGCAAAAGCTAATCCTAATGCTAATCTTAATCCTAATCCTACTCCCAAAACTAACCCTAACCCTAACCCTAACTCTAACACTTACCCAATCATTAACCCGCCATTCACTTCGTTGATTTCATTTCGTAATGGATACTGGTTAGGAATCTATACCGCCGGCTAGGAAAAAAAAATTCGCGTCCCGGGCACAGGGACTTGACACGTACGGGGTATGATGCCAGTGAATAGGGAGTTTTCGCAAAGCCCCCGTAAACGCCAACGGGAACGTCTATCCTTTTGTTCGGTGGTCTCGAGTCTTCGTAGCATCGAACAATGGGTTTGGCGTTCGCGTTGGCGTTTCGGGGGCTTTGCGAAAACTCCTGGTGGATCGACGTGTAGCACCCCCACGAACAATGCCCCCGGCCCTAGTAGGCCTCAAACATGAGTATAGAGAAATTTCTCCATACATGTATAATTGAATTTACAACTTTGTATACTAGGGACGGTATCAGTCTGTCACACAAAACCTGCCGTTGCTACTGTGCAGGAGAAGACAGATCAGGGTTATGTGACTGTGCACGAAACCAACAACGCCGCAGATGTTGCTACAACGGCTCACCATAGCCTATGTGTCAACCCCAAATGTCATGGCAGACGCGGATACAGGATTTTTGGCAGAGGGGGATCAGGGCCGCCGAGGGCGGTCGTTGCAGGCGGGCGTCGCGAAGATGCCCGCGCCGACGATGCCGTAGAAGGCCGTAGACGCGATTTCCTGGCATCTCAGTATCAAAACAGAAGCTTTATTTTTGCGTTTTTTGCCTACTGTCGCAAATTATTGAGAGAAAAAAACAAACTGGCGAGCAGGGGTGGGGTCACGACCCCAACCCCCCTCTAGTGGATCCCCCGCCTGCATCCTTAATATAGGCCTACATGTGTGACCGTGTTAGTGGCAGGCAGTTGTGGCCATTCCACGTTTTGGCGGACGCCACGCCTCGTAGACATGGTAGAAGGCCCGTTTCCTCTAGGCCTACAGCTGAGTGGTTTCCCGGGGAGCAGTGCCAACGCGGCTTACCGGGGACGAGATATTTCAGGACAAATCATGCAATAAAAAAGAACCTTTCCTTTGGATAGGCCTAGGCCTCATAGAACTTACCATGCGCGGGAAAATTTTACACTCCTTTCGCAGTGTCTTCTCACTCGTACCTATCGTTCATAGCCACTGCTTACAACCGCCCGATTCCCGCCGATTTACCACTAGAGGGCGTTTGGTAACTAACGAAATACATGAAACATTTTCTGATTGGTTCACTGTCAGCGTCCTTGACAACCACAGCAGACTGGTCACTGGTCGTAAAGCATTTTACATGGGCCTGTTGCATTATGACGTAGCACGACTAGTCTACAACAACGGCAATGGGCTGCCCCCCGCCGTGTCCAGTATGCAGTGTCACTTGGCACTTTTCAGTGTTTAGTTCGTCCCTTTTTTGTTTTGAAACATCGCCAAAGAAGTGGATAACGGCGTTCTATACGAGATTATTCTGTTTGTATACTGATTGATCTTGTGAACAGGCCGAAGCCCGGAGCAACGCCGGCGCTGTTTCCCGCGCTGTTTGGCCACTGACTAGTGCTGCCACCATGCGGTAAATCGGCGGGAATCGGGCGATTGTAAGCAGTGGCTATGAACGATAGGTACGAGTGAGAAGACACTGCGAGAGGAGTGTAGAAAATTTGAGCTGCAGTCACAGGCGCTGCAACCGAATCTCCAGCTACAGCTCGCTGTCAAAACACGTGCGAACGCTGTCAAATTTCCCGCGTTATAAAATCTCACGGAACATCCGATTCACGTACGTTCGGGCAGGTCCGGTAATTTCCGGAGCGGGAAATATCGTTCCCCTGTGCAAAATTAACCAAAATACGCCGCGAGGGCCCACCATTTCAGATGATTTTTCCTTTATTCTGAAGTTCATATCCGTTGCTACAATGAATGGAATGGAGAGACGGGGCATGGTGATCTTTGCGGGCAATTCACACCGCGACTTGGCGACTCTTATTGCCGAGTAAGTGGGGGAACCCTCCTCATTGCTCCTCATCTCATCTGATATCTCCACAACCACATGCAATATCATGTGCATGCATGCAATGATGCATGCAGATGCACAAATGATGCACTGTGACTGACACACTGCCACCCTGGGTGACTGACTGTCACTGAGACACTGCCAATGCCATGGGATGACTGCCACTGCTGACCTGACCATGTGACCATGCTGACTGTCATGCAGATGGATGCATGACTAGGCCCTATATAGAGAGTGACTGCACTTTAGCTGCATACATCCCCCATACATGGTCTATAGGCCTATGTGTGCACGATACGATCATGACTTGTGTTGTGTAATAATAGGCTAGGCCTAGTCAGTAGGCCTACTGTGTCAGTGTGTAGTGTATTGTATTGTTTAAGGCTAGAAGTACGTGTAGGCCTTCTTGGCTATCTTAGTTGTAGGCCAAGACCTCGACGTCCGGCCGACGATCCCCTCCAGCAAAAATTGAACTCTCCCTAGCCCTTGTTTTGTCTCCATTCGTGACTTCCCAAATCCCACTTGCTGAGTTTAGCTACTGGTACCGGTTGGCGTAGAGAATGAACTCGTTTAGGCCTTAAAGGAGTTAGACGCCGAAGTTGTCAACAAGCTGGTTTGTTTACAAACATGGTCGGCAAACTAGTTTTATTCCTTCGTGCAGGTGGCAGCACCAGTAGCGCCCCGTGATCGTTAGACTGGTTCCCGGTCCGATACAACTCACTCACGATATTCACGTCAGTACATATCACCGACAATAGGTGGCAGCACCGCAGGCGTCGCGTGGATAGAGAACCAGTGAGTGAGTGTTTACAACTTGGATGTCCAGCTCCTTTAAATCCCGCTCTTTCTTTTTCAGGAGAATAGGTGTAAGATTGTCAGATCTCGCTGCCTACAGAAAATCTAATCGTGGTAAGACATGTAAAAAGTGATGTGGTGAATATACAGAACAGGCTGGTATTTCAGAAAAAAATTCAAAATATTTTTAATCCTCTGGACAAGTCTGGACAGTCATTGGCTTGTGATACTCAGTCTCAGGAGGTTAACCCTATAATGTCCAAACTTCGTAGGACTGGGATATGGTAGGCCTACCAAAATACCAAGTGTGTGGGCCTATTTCTTCGCATATAAAAGTACCACATGGAAATAAACAAAGGTTGTAAATGATGTACTATTCTGTACTCAAATCCTTTCCAGAAACTACGGTAGAAATAGGGGAGTCAGTGAGAGGCAAGGATGTCTATATCATACAGACAGGAACAAAGTAAGTAGGCCTGGTGTGCTCTTTACTTCAGTGTTCATACTTGATACCCAGGTTGTGACACCGAAATTTTGATCTTGACTCTCCTTTACACTTGAAAACTTTGCTCTGTTGTCAAGTCTTGATTGAAATTCTAAGAAAAATATGAATGAATGTACATGTACAGTCACTTGCAATATACTGCATGTTTCAGAGATGTGAACAATGATGTCATGGAACTCCTAGTGCTAGCATACGCTTGTAAAACATCCAGTGCCCGGCGGATTATTGGTGTTCTTCCCTATCTTCCATACTGTAAGCAGAGCAAGATGAGAAAACGTGGTTGTATTGTCTCCAAGCTGCTTGCTAAAATGTTGGTCAAGTCTGGTAAGTTTGCCCTTTTCTGCTTGTCAGATCTGATACAGTGGTCTTCTTGAGTAAATGGTTGAGTAAATGGGATGGTTCGGGATACCCTCTTGTTACCTTTCGCTTGTCTTGTTATTTTGGTGTTTCTTTCGCTAGTCT
>NMRB01001314.1:50110-64191 GCA_002633025.1 Notospermus geniculatus
GTGACAGTAAGAACGTTGTCTACTGTATCACCTGTACCAGATGCCCTACAGTCAACCAGTACGTCGGACAGACCATGTGTTTCCGGAGAAGGATGAACAACCACAAATCCAACATCCGGCGGGGGATAGAGGATGACCGTGACTGCTCATTACTCTATACCCATTTTAAACTGCCGGGACATTCTATCAAGGACCTGATGTTCACCATTCTGGAGACATGTCCAGATGAGACGACCCTCCTCAGTACAGAGTTGAAATGGATGTGGACCCTTAAAACTATCACCCCCTCAGGCCTCAACACTAGGTGCTGAGTTTCTGATAACCTCGCAGCTTCCCCTTAGTGTCAGGGCCAAAAAAGATTTGGCATGGGGCCCCAGATGGGGTCCTTTTCCCCCCTCTTTTCTTTGAATAGGGTCGTTGCTTTGGAAGACTGTAGCTCGGGCCGGGGGACAGGGGTCCTTTTACTAGGCCTTGTCTTCCATTGCTCTTCTCCTATTTTGTTCGCTGGTCAGTGCTTTGCAACCCCTCTTTTCCCGTTAGTAGACCCTTTTCCTTGGAGGACAGGGTTCCTCTATTTTAGGCCTTTGTCTTCGTCCATGGTCTGTTTCTAAATTTTCGTTGGTCAGGTTTTGTAGGTGCTGTTCACCTAGGCTTCCTTTCTTTACTGTTGCCCCTTCATTTCTTATTATCTTGCTCTTCATTTCTTTTTCTAGGCCTAATTTGTTATCAGTTCCTCATACATTTGTTTAATATAAATTACTCTTACTATAGTCTTGGGGGTATTGTACTGTTAGTATAATTATACTGTTAGTTTAATTCCTCCAAGCTATATTATACACCGTTCCCTTCAGCCTATTCAAGCCTTACATTCACTAATTACATTTCTGTTAGGTTGAGCAACCACCTTTTGGGGCTTGTACTCTTTTCTTTCCTTAAATGCTGTCACGTCCTGTTTGGATGGGATACTTCTAATCTACATTTGGGTTACAGCTCAGTCTGTTCTAGAGTTTCGGATTGTAAAGTTCCAGCCTGAAGAAGACCCCGGTTGGGGTTGAAAATTCGCAAACACTCTGGAAATTGCCTTTTTATTTATCATCTACATACCAGAAAATGACAGTATACGACTTGAACATTACATTCAAATCCAGGAAAGATGACATGAAAATAACACATCCTATTGAAACCTGAGGAATTCGATTTTCTAAACTTACTAGGAATTTAGTTAATAATAGGAAAGCTGGGCCCTGTCACAAAGTTACATTACAAGTTAAAATCACGCGGGCCAAATCACGCGGACCAAACCAAATGACCTAACACGTCATCATAGCATTCGGGTGCACTCGGGTAAAGTAAGGTGAACTGACCAAAGGGGTAAACCAGTTCGACAACAATAACAGCAATTTTTCATCAAAATATTGTCTATCTGTTTGAGTGAATTTTCAAGCCTTGACAAGCACCAGCAGGAGATATTCCTTACATGTCAATGAAAATAGACGCCCCTTGTAATTTTTTCCCAGATTTGTTTAGTTCCAAATCACTCTTGATTTTAGGTACAGTGCTGTTTATTGCCCTGTCTCAAAAAAGGTATGGTTTAGTCTACAACGAATTACGGACCCTCTGCTGGGGTGAAGAAGGTGAGCACATCAGGGAAAGGAGTTGGGGGATACCTCTCTTTATTAAAAGAATAAAATCTTTGGTTGCTCTTTCCATTGCAGAGATTTGCGGGGACAAAGTCATGCATTAAATGCACTGCGGATGTATTACGGTTATGTTGTTCATTTGTAGTACATTAAATGTCTGCATATACACAGGCATATCTCTGCAACAGAAAGAGCGATGAGGTCTCATCCTACAACTTCAAACCAGTTTTGTCATCCAGCGCCCATATTCATAAAACCTTGCTAGCTTAGTTGGTTGCTAGTTGTGTACATTGGCCTGTACAAACTAGGCACTTTAGCAGGCAACTAAGCTTAGCAAGCTTTTATGAATATGAGCCCTGCAGAGGCTTCAGTATGAATGCCTACTTTGACCCCTGTAAAACGACACTTTTGCTATATACTCCCAAACCAGCCAATGGATTGAACCAATATTTTGCGTGCTTTTGTCCCTTACCAGGGGGTAACTACACACCCAATTTCATTGCAATCCGCCGACCCCCCCCCCTTATCACTTTCTGCCTGGTCTATTCGTGGACCTACACTTAAGTACTAATATATGTTCAGCTGTACGCACTCCGGAATACGAATTAAATCCGTGCTATCTATGAACGTAGCTTAATTTAGCTTTGTCAATAAAGTTCATGCAGTTGAATGTAACCATATACAGGCCTTGCCACTGAAAGTTGCACACAGCAATACAATACTTGTATTGTTATAGAAGGTTTCTTGTAACTCCTTCTCACTATGCCTCTGAAACTCGGATTCCAAAGTCTCTCTAGTTACTTGTATCACAACTTTAAAGCATGGCTAGAACATTGAAAAGCTCGCACTGAAACTTCGACCGTGAACAATACGGCATAACGGAGAAGCCACAAATTACAAATTTCGTTTTGTCTTCCAGTCATTCGCGTCTGGTCGTCGAGTACGTTTCATTCTGATGTCTCTAACGCAGCACACATTCGAACTCGATTTAAAGCCACACTGTATTCAATTCAAAAAATGCTTACGTCCTCCGCCGTTAGTGCAGTGTAAAATGTACTGTGCTCTTTGTGAATACTTGAGAGCTCTGCTGCAGTTTTCAATGTGTGTTGAAAACTAGTTCTTGATTCTTTGACGTACGTATCAGGCAACCATTTGGGATATTCACAAGGCTATGAGATCTCTACCTGCATTCAATACAGATGGTCTTTTATTGAATTTACTGTATTTTCAAAGTGTTAGGATAAATATCTTTTCTGGTCTCTCCAACTTAAAGTGCCTGAGGAAGACCCCGGTTGGGCTCGAAAATTTGCAAGATTCTGGAAGTTGACTTCTTGATATTTATCATTTTGTGTGTCAATTTTTGTGCTTTCTCGTTCTTTGGATATAAAGTGTTAGGAGAGTGCAGATAGACTGGTGTCCTACTCGTAAAGATCCCCCAAATGCTTGCCTGAGTGATACGTACTTCAAAGAATCAAACCCTAATTTTATCAGCACACATTGAAAAAAAACTGCATCCTATCGATCGTGGGAATTATTTTAAATGCTTTGAACGTGTACACCTTCAGCAAAATCAACTGATCAAAGACTTTAGGGATGTACCTCCTCTCGTGTTTGGCCATATGCGATTTCAACGTTCTGTCTGCATCCTTCGTCTTGTTTTCACTCCGCCATGTCATCGCCAGACTCATCGACGGTGATCGCATATTTTTCCTAAAAGGCGACATGCAAATCTTATCGCACAGGTTCTATTACCCGTTTCATGTCCCGTATTACATCTGCTTCGAAGTACGTAACCATGTCACCAGCTAGGACTTTAGGCCCGATCGGGCACAATCGCCAACTCGGGACACATCGCTCGATTGGGTCACCATTGCGTGCCCCGATTGAGTCATAATACCGGATCGAGCGACGATTTATACATTTTGCCGTTTGCGCAGAAATCCACGCATTTGCGCATGTCCTCATGTGCATTGTAATGAAGGCATACACACACCGCGATCGGGAAAAAAAACATTGTCGAAATAAATTAAATTAAGAGAACGCTACGCGAATTAAGGTCAGTACACTCTTTCCATCGCTTTCCATACCTTAGAATCCATTGACATTCGAAAAACATTACTGACTTGGGGAATGATCCAGTTTTTATCTGACAGATAGGCCCTATGATATCCACGTGGTTCTGTAATGCATCGTCTGTGGAGTGTCTCTGACCCTAATTAGCATAGTGAGTTGCTGTCATGTGACCTACACCCAAGTGAAATGGCGGGAAAATTTGAAATACTAGTAGCCACATGCTATTAAGTTAATTCTTTATTCGTGGTTCTTAGACCTATTATTCTTTCGGAATATTTACTAGGCCTATTTTGCCTGAATATTTCTTGGTAAACTGTGGCGGGCAGTAATGATAACAGTTCAACACCAAGAACCGTCACACGTGCTCACCTCACGAGGCAGACGACGGGGTCCGCCCTATAGATCTATATTTATAAAATAAATCAGTCAGACTTTTACATGATTTATGTGAAATAAAATGTTTTCTTCTTGTTGACTTGGGCCCGATGTAGCCTAGGCCTAGTCTACTTGTGACTGTGCATTTGAAAAAACGGTGGATCCTGGAATGGAAAAGTCACATGACCCGGCCCATTGGTTAATTTTCTAATACCGTTATTCTTTTTCCCCCACAACAGATGTCATAATCTACAGGAAGTCAACTTCCTGTAGATTATCACGTTGTGTGTCAATTTTAGTGCTATTTCTTTGGATGACAACAGATGTCAGATGTAGATCAACTGACGCAGCAGGTGTTGCAGCTTGTTCATGATCTTCCAATGGGGGATCAAGATGGACCTATCATGCCGGCAGTGTCAGTTTCAACAAATTCTTTAAGTGGCAATAATGCGCCTGGCCCTTCTGATCTCCCCATGTCTGTGCCTGAATTGGCCATCACCGACGATGGTACCCTGATCATGATGCAGAATGTTGTCAGGGATCCTACCCATCCTGAGACAACTGTACCGGTACCAGGAACAGACCAGCAGATTTTCATTGAGGTGATGCCGGATTTGACCCCAGGGTACCAACATGACCATGATGACCAACATGAACAAGCCGAGATGTATCCGCTGATGGAACCTGCAGCAGCAGATGGTGAAGCAGTAACAGAGCCAGCAGACATCCCCATGGAGGATGACATTGTGGAAGACAAAACTGTGGGAGATGGAGATGAGATACCAGAAGTAGATGTGGATGGTGAGTAATTTATTATTTCAGTTTTGCCGATTTTGCACTTAGTCACGTCAGTTAACATCTTTGTAATTTACATCATTTTCTTTTTTATCCAGGGAACAACAATCGTCCAGGACACCATGTCGGGAAGATTCCTATCTCATATGTAAAAGAGAAGGTGAAGAGAAGACATACGTTCTTCAAAAGAAAATGTGGTGTCATTAAGAAGGTGAATGGCAATTCCATCTTCACAGTCCTAATCAATGTCCGTGTGTGTCAGCAGCTGTTGGTAAAATGACTCGTACTGAGATTTGCTTTTCCCCCGAATACACATACGAAATGTGTCTTCCAAAAGTTGCGATTCATGCAACTCCAACAGTTCTAGAATCTTCCTCTCCAACTGCTCCTTTGTGAAGTTATCTCTCTTTGCTTCCTCCTCTTGTGTTACACAAACGGGATGGACAGCTGTATCTGGGCCTCCAAGTGGGTTGTCAATAAAGCCCTCCATAAAGGATTTCATAGTATCTTTGGCCAAGACCGTGAAGTTTCGTAGATTCCCTGAGAGGACCACATCTCCCATTAAACTGGTGTGGATTCCATCATTTTCTGGAACCTGAAGATATTTCTGTTTCCTAAAGGCTGCCCTAACTGCTGTAACCTCGCGTTTTGAGATGGCTTGGCCCTTTGTGGTGGCAACCTCGCCATTGTCAGAATCTCTGGAGGATGAACCCACACGTGCATCTGAGATTGCAGCGTCACGAATCTGAAAATAAAAAAAGATAATATCCATATAAAATTTTACGATTATCATTGCCTTCTCTCTGCTCTATTTCAGTGCAAGGAACTTGCTGCTCTGACTGATGCCAAGATTTCTCTAAGAATAGTCAATGCGGACACACAGAAGGCCTATTCATTCTATTCGCACAAGGAGCTAATGCCCGGTAAACAAAAAGCACACCTGAGAGTCCAGACTGAAGGAGGCACCTTCATTCCAGCTGTTAAGACAGAACTGGGCATTGGAGGCAAAAAAACGTCCCGAAGCACTGCAAGTGAATTTCTTGGTACCCCAACCAAACAACAACGCCATCTCCCAGCCATGGAAGTTCCTACCAGCAGCAAAACTCCAAGCCACGGGATAGGACCACGATGCCCCGCAAGCAAACCTGTGCACCAGGAGACCACACCATGCTCCAAGTCCAAGTCAACAGTTTCCCGTATGGAAGACAGCCCCATTCGAGGACTGCCAGGGAAGAAGAAGAGAAAGACAAAGAATACTGTCCCTGCTGCCGAATCCGTTAACAACAAATGTCAAGTATGTAAAATCATATACCAGTCGGCTGCAGACAAGGCGTTAGACAAACAATACAAAAGACAAAATAAATGGCTTGGGTGTGAGCATATTGATGCCAAAGGGGTGGAATGTAACTACTTTGGTCACGCAAGATGTGTTGGAGTTTTCCTGAAACCTCGCGTCAGCATCAAGAAGATCCCATTCTTTTGCCCAAAACACCAATAGATCTGATGAAATAGCAGAGATGAACATTGACTGTTAATAAAATCCCCGGGAATTGGATCAATCACATTATAAGTTGAGTGGACAAGTTAATGGATTTAAATTTTATTACAGATTGTTAAGTTTGTTATATTATGTGGAGTTTCAATAAAACATACTAGTACCTTGTTCAGTTCTTCTAAGTTTCGGAAGATTCTTTGCCACTGTTGGTCCGTCGGTACGCCTGGTGGGGTCCACCTCTTAGCCTCCTTATTAACTTCTTCCAGACATGCGTCTCCACCCTGGTAGTGTCCCGCTGAAGAAGTTCTACTTAAAGAAAGAGAGTTCAACGCAACTTCTTTCACCTGAGTAGGCATCTTCTCCATGATGTACATGTCTGCCGCCATTATCTTTCGATAGCTGGGGTGGTTTCTACCGAAGAAGATTGGCATGATTTTAGTTTTGGCAACTTGTATGGCCTTGGAGTTTCCCTTGCGAACACCGTCTCGAAGGAGCATGAGGGCATGAAGGAACGTAAGGGCTATTTGCTGCAGAAAGCAGTAGTTGGCGTCCTGGCGTATGGGGTCATAATCTTCCCAGTATCCAAATACACTGGGTTTGATGGATTTGGTTCGACAGTGGTCAATGTAGGGAACAAGTAGTTCATCTGTAATAGCAACGTATAGAATTTCCAATATCTCCCAAGTCTTGTGGTGATCACTTCCCTTTTTCACGAATTCCAGTGCCCTCGGAGTTGTGAAGCTTAGCACTTTCACTATGTCCTTAAGGAATGGTTCCCAGGTAAGTTCAAAAACTGCCCGAGCTGCGTTCATTTCTAAGTGCAGAAGACCCGGGAGAAGAACAATCCAATCGAACTCTCTTTCCGCAAGTTCTACAGTAACGTCTTTTGCAGTACAGCAGTCATGTTGCTCAAAACAATTGCCACCATAAAATGACAGCTTGCATCTTGGACAGAATAGCACATTGGAAATGAGCTGTAGGATGATGGGATAAATCCCACCATCGCATTCCAAGTACAACCATTCCCTACTTTGACCACCATACCGTGGAATGCCAACCTCTGTTCCGATTCTGCGCAAGATATACGACAAATTTTCGACACTATTGGGGTTACGCAATTCGGGCTCCCCGACTGATATCTTGCATCCATTTTCTTTGGTGCTCACAGTGTAGTCAAAGTGTTCATATGGTCTGATGGTTTCCTGCACACTACCATAGTTGACAGATTTCTTGTGAAGAATCCCACCACAGTTGGTACAATGCCGCGATGTGACCCCGTTGTCGGCTCCACATTCTGAACAAACCTTCTCGGTTTCACATTCCTGCGTCTGTGCCACAACATCGTCAACATGATCATGGCCAGACTTCCGTTCCTCTGAGATAACGTGGATTCTACTGGAAAGAAAGTCATTACGGGATTCCCTGAACCACTGTCTGTACTCGAGATTCTCACATAGCAAGTTGCTTTTCTGTAATTGGGATGTCTCTCCAAAAATCCACGACGACGGCTTCTCCGAGAATTCCGTTTGAAGCCTGTTGTCTTCGTCTATTACGATGTAGATTTTACTCGTTACCACCGAAACAGGGACTTTGTTGTCTAAGGTGACTTTGTACCTTTTGCCCACCACCTGTTCATTGTCTATCACTGCACGGATGGCCCCCTGTGGCACTTGAGGAGGTTTCGAACTTTCATCGAACTTTTGCATTAAGTAACTGTAGGAACCCCCAGCACAGATAGAGCCATTGTAGTTAACAAGAAGCTTGCTGTTGGAAATGTTATAAGTCAGCAAATTATCCCGAAAACTGTGTGGCAGTACCAACCTGGAGTTCCTTGCAGAATACATAAGCTCCAACATTTTGGCAACTTTACCAGCTTTGCGCTCATCTGCAGTCACTTCCTCGTATGTGTACCCAAGAAGTTCTGACATATGGTCAACTACTGCCTTTGGACGTTCTTGCAACCAGGCCGACGCCTTGTACTGCGTCAGTGACCGAAGGTGTATTTTTTCACTTTTGAGCAAGACATTGTATATGTCATCCTGAATTATTTCCGACATGGTAGGCGTGGCTGCATTCGGTGGAACTTCCTCGGCAATGGTGAAATTGACATCTGTAACATCATATTCTGGCGTACCAGCATCAGCAAGCGCAATTTGGTTCTGTACCACATGAGGTACCCCAACCCCAACCTCACGTGGATCCCTCTCAAATGTATTTACACAGTTAGAGCAGATGAAGCCAGCTGTCTTGCTGAGAATGGGTGGATCGTGCGCATACATGCGCTCCAACGTAGTCTGTTTTATTTTTTTCCCCTGTTTGATTGAAAACAATGTTCCTTCATCATCATCATCCTCATGGCTATGGATGATAGCACCGCATTGCCGCTTTCTACCCCTCCCCGTCCTTCCACTACTGCGGGTATTCATCCCTGCTTAGGAAAGTGAAACAAAGCAGCAGTTTATCAATCAAACATTATTTGAGAGTTTGTTAAAGAAAAACAACCCGAAGTGAGATACTGATCACAAATCATACCGCGCAAGACGACGAGACAGTCACGTGACCATGATGGTGACGACTTAAAATAGCCATGGTAATGCGGTTTTTGTGCGCCAATTCGTCCAGAGTGAGAAAAAAAGACCACACTTACCAAGTTCTGATTCTTTCTAAGTCATTATGAAGTAGGTGATTCTCAAAAATTCTCATAGTTCTTCTGAAGTTTCGGGGTTCAACCTGAAGTTGGTACTTGCAAACAAGTTCTGCACCTCCGCCAGGTCTGTCCCTCCGGCCAGGGTTTCTTTGGAAGCGCTGATGGACAGGGGGGTTCGTAGATGGTCCGACTTCACCCGTATAGTTACAGGTAATACTGGTCGTATAACCCCTCCTCAGAATTTCACGAAACACTTTGCACAAATTTGCAGGGACACGCCCAATCTGTTGACCCGTGTTCCGAACAACTTGCATTGCATTGACATCATATGGGTTGTCATTCTCCAATTCCACTCGGAGAACTTCGCCAACATTTGGCCGAATGTGAAAGTGATGATAGCCTTTTATGGACCAGTTGATACCAATGTCTCTAAGTGCCATAACAAACTGATACACACTGATAATGGGAAGACACCCAACGAATAATATGGACAGAGGCACGGATTATAGGACCTGTTGCACACAAAATTGTCAGTGATTTGAATGCACGTGGTCCGTGACCATGGTGACTGCAGAGGCGGGAAATAACACGTGTGGAAAATGCCATTTGGACAATGACGGAAATGCGATCCCACATAGGCCTATGGGTAGGCCTAGTCTCATTTATTAAGATAATTCTAATTCTGATGACAATAATTCGATAATTATAGGCCTAATTCTAATTCTAACTTTGACATTAGGCCTAAGCAACTCCCAATCGGCTCCCAATTGGGCGATTTTGCCAGTTCTGGATTTAACGCCCAAAGGAGAGCNTGGATCTAGAGCGAGTTGTCATTACAGTACCGGTACCAAGGAAGTCGTACTGGTTTCTCAGAGATAATAGGAAATTTATCTGAGCTGACATAGTATATTTCAGGAAGCCTTGCATGAGATCTGCTACCCATTTTGCTGTCTTCTATTTGAATCAACAGTATGTTTCCTCATTTCAGACCTGCGCCGGATATCGGATGCTAAGGGTGTACCAATTGACCTTGACCCGTATGTAAAGAAATTAGCCAACGCCAGGAGAAGAGTCATGCTTGTCAATAATATTCTCCAGAATTGTCAGGTTTGTAAGAGTTCAAAATGACCCCCTCCCCCACCGTGGTCAGTTCTCATTTAGTGTAAAAAGATGGATGTAGGGAAACTCCAATGAATACCTATGTGTCAGGGTTTTAATGATTTTGCAGGTTTGAAACCTACAAAATCAATCGAAACCCGGTCGGTCGCATAGGTATTCATTGGAAAGGACTCTCTGAGAGCTTTGCAGTGAATACCTATGTAACGGGTCTCACATGTACTTTCATATTTTCGAAAAAATCCCTTGGCAATGGCTCATATGAATAAAGACTAACAAATGCTTTACCTTCAGATTTGTACAGCATAGCCTAGTGCATTTGTATTGCAAAATTCAAGTAAAAGCATTTACTAGTCTTTATTCATATGACCCAATGAAAGTGTTAAGCATAGTTGATTTTTTTTCTTTTCTTCAGGAGAGGCTGGGGAAGTTACATTATAATGTCTCAAAGGAGACAGCACGGAGGAAGGCATTGCTGGATCCACCGTCCCCTGGACCGCCCAAGTGAGGAGCAGACTGGCATGCCAACTCTGGCACATCTTTAGCTGTAAAAAGTTGATTTATGATTAATTCAGAGTGAGGATTCTGAAGAAATGAAATAGGTAACACCGTCTTTTGAATCAACTTGGTTGTATTGAGACAAGCTTTCGACCCTATCGGGCCTTCTGAGTGAGGATTCTGATTGTTTAATTGGATTTATACTAGGCACTGCCATTTTGATGAAAATGCTAGCGGCAATGATGGCTCTTCCGTGTCGAATTTGACCTGGAGTGATACCAGTGTTTCTGCCAGGAATTTTCTAAGGGGGAGGGAGGACAAAGAGAAAATTTGACAGAATTCTTGGTCGACAACACAAATTTTGACTTTTTAAGGAGGGGACATACCCCATGTACCCTCTCTCTGATGGAAACACTGGATACTGGACGATGCGACCATATGACTATGTTACTGGTTGGTGGAGTTGACTGTACAGTCTCCCGTTGTGATTTTAGTTGATGAGATTTTTGTTAGATCAGTTAGGAACATGAAAATCATTTAGGTCAAGGCCCGCCTTGATTTGAGTCTACACATTCCACACAATCATGTGAAATGAAAAATGTAAAAAAAATGTCATGTTCGTGTATATACAAATTGGAGAATAGTAGCTGGAATAGAATTATTTCGTATAAACTTGCACTTGGTGTTTCCTTCACCGTTGTCCAATCCCTGTCTTACCCGTTCACATCCTCGCACCCAGGGTCTTCACAACCGGGTCCCCTTCTCGCGCTTGGTTCAGAGGGAGGGTACGACCGTAAATGACCTGAGATTCTTAGGATGACCCGTTCACTGCCAGGGGCAATTTCGAAAGAAGAGATTGTAATGACGAAGACCACGAAGATAAGAGAAAGACAAAAGGAACACATCAGATGGGCTCCTAACGGAGCCATTTTGTATTATTGTTTTATTTGCACTTCTTTTTCATGACGTGAGAGAGATTTCAGTGCTGGGATCCGATTAGATTTAAACTTTTCCCGTAGGTTTCATGATCTCTGTTAAGTTAATTCCACTTGGCACAGTAAACGTACCCCCGGTAGCTGAAAGAAGACACAGGGAACTTTTAGAAGGGAAAATGTCAAGTTACTGGTTTGCCCGCAACATTAAGGCGACGCCTTTCGTCACAAAGGTGCAACTAGTGGGGACTATTGTGGTTGATTCTCAAGATTAATTTTGCAGGATAACTCAACTCCCTTAAAGAGACCCTATCATATCAGTGCGGTCACTTCATCACAGGTGGCGCTAGCAACTGACAACCAACAGATTTGGCTTAAATGTTTGTGTTTTTTTAGTGGATTTTACTCGCAATCTCATGCCAACCAATTGGTGTAATGAGCACATCAAAATGCCTGAGGAGGAGGAGGCTGCCTGTAGTCCCTTTAAAAATTTTCCCTGGTAGGGGCGCGGTGGTCGGCCGATAGTAAGTTGTTGCCATCCATGATACTCACCGGTACCATTTACTTTGCCATCATTTCCATGCTTTACATAAGCCTCCAAAGATATTGCGATGATAGGGGTGCAAAAAGCTGAGGTCGGATCTTTCGAACCGTTGTCGCCACAACGTCTTGAAAAAGGAAGTACAAAACAATATGATTAGATACGAATGTATGTGAGAACGGACAGAAACAAAACCCAGCCAACCGCAAAAGTGAGGCGTGTGGTGTGTAAAAAATTACACACACCGATGAGTCTCAAATATATAGCCTACCGAGAAAACAGTAGCACGTCATGAAGAAGATTCTTCACGATTTTTCACATTGCCTGTGATGACCTCTGCCCCCACTTTGCATATTTTAATGGATTCTGCAGACGCCATAGGCCTATTTATAGCAGGCGAAATTGCAGGCGGTCGGATTCAATTTTCTGTCCCGGACACTGGTAAAAAAAGACAAAAACTATCCAGACCTGTACTCACTGCCAGAATCTCTTTCTCGCCAGGCAAAATATCTTACAGCCGAGTTTCTCCACCAAGCTAGCGTTTTGGCAGATTGTCCGCTGGCAAACTGAGGAGCGTATTCCGTTTTCGCCGGGATATGTCGGCCAGGTGAGCCCATCGGCTGGAAAAAAGGATTCCTTTGCTTAGATGGCCATAATTCTGTACCAAAGGGGCGGATCCAGAATTTGGGCGGAAAGAGAGGGCGCACTGTGCTAGAAACATTGAAATCTGCGGTGAACTTCAATGATTTGCTCCAAATTTCAGAATTTCACGGTCAATTTTACAAACTTCTTGGCCGAAGGGGGGGGCGTCGGGTGCGCCCCCAGGATCCGCATGGGTGCTTACTTGTACGTTTCCACCGTACACTGTACGGAAATTATTGCCAATTGTACGTGATACGTTTGAAAGTCCCCATCATACGTTTTGGAGATTTTTGGTCAGTTGTACGCAGAAACATCATGAAATACGTTTTAAGTAATTGTTCTACGTTTGAAAGTAGGATTTCTAAGGAATAAACGTGACGAAGTTCACATGTTGTTTTCGGTTAGTGATTAAACCCGGAATGAAACGAAACGAAATGAAATCATCGAAATGATCGAAATGGGACTCGCAGGGAAATTGGGAATTAACGTAGGCCGAGTTAAATGTCTTTATGTGCAAATGTATGCTTCCGCCTTGAATTGACGTTTTTTCAACATACCACACAAAATCAAATTGATGTTTAAGAATCAGAATGCCAAAGAAAATGCCAAATACTTGAAATAGATTTCATCAAACTCCATTACTAGATCCATCTAGCGGAGGATCGTTGTACCAATGTACCGAATTGCCGAATCGGAGACCAATTAGGCCTAACCAATAAAACACAACTGGACCGATTGCAGTCTATACGTGTTCCCCGTTAGTAAATACGCAGAGCATACATACACATGTATTTCGATGGTTATTTCGGTGCATAGTGTTGTCAGGGAGCTCTATATTTAGCGTAGGATGATTACCGGTATAGATAATTGGGCAATGGTGCCAGCCCACATCATGTACGAAATTCCCTTCGGTGCTCCTCAAGTTGCCGCCATTTCTTCTGTGTTTTCTTCACTCATTCAGTTGGTGCATAAACCAAGCGTCAATGTCGGAGCAGATTCTATGTGAACCACTTAAATTATTACAATAAGACTTGGCAAAACGAATATAAATTCATGCAAATCATGCCCATTTCGATCATTTCGATGATTTCATTTCGTTTCGTTTCATTCCGGGTTTTATCACTAACCGTTGTTTTCGTCGTTCTCTACCTCCCACTGAGCCGCCAACTTAATTGTACCAATGTAGAAAATACCCAAAAATATCAGTCCATAAACATATTGTACCCCAAAAATTGTCAAAATACGCAAACTCAGTCAATTCATATATTGTACCCAAAAGTTTGGCAAAATACCCAAACTTTTGTAGAAAAATACCCAGAAGTTTTTT
>NMRB01001314.1:64203-79684 GCA_002633025.1 Notospermus geniculatus
GGGGGGGGGGTAAGCAGCACTATTCCGCCCCTGAAGTACCGTGTCTTCTGATACGGAGTGATCTAGCGCGGGCGGTCCTTCTTCATAGTGCGCGACCATCTACAGTCAAGCATCACCGCCCATTTTTTGTGCTTGGCCACATGCGCAGCACAGCAGACTATTACTGTAGGCCTACATGTTACTGTAGTCAGAGATACACCTCCCCGTCCTCCCTGGCCAGCCTTGACTGGTTATCAACAATGAAACAAAACCCTCCCCTTGAGTTCACCCACGTTTTCCACAAACCTTCCATCAACTTACCCATTTCCGTGAGGAAAATCAACAACAGAAGACATGGGAAAAACTTCAGGGAATTCATTTTAACACCTTGACCTGGAAAAATTGCCCTTAGAGATATTAGACTTCCATGCATTCAGACACAGAACGATGCCCAGCCTCTTTCCCTTTTATAGTCCGATTGTAAATGCAGTACTTCCACTTAAGGTCGGAGGGAGTATATTCGAACAAAGTAATAGCCCTACTCAGAACTACTAAATACAAATAAGTGCAGAGTAAAGCTGATATTACAAATGACCACACTCCCTCCGACTGTAAGTGGCGATAGGCCTAATTTCCTTTACCATTGGAGACATGTTTTACTCACATTAAGTACATAAAAATAATACACAATTTCAGAAGTTTCAATTAACTCGATGCCTACACACTTACTGGTAATACGTATACGTGTCAATTTCAGGATTGGAATGTACAGTGTGAACGTAGAATTGGTGGTTTGGCAATCCAATTGAGCAGATGAGGTATATGGCCCGCATATCATAGACTTACACCCTATCTATGGAGTGGAGATTACAGCTGGCACTTAGAAAATGCATTAATTTGCGCAGGGTTGTGCTGCCATGATGTGGATGAGCGCTCCTGAATGCTATTATCAAAAACAAGAGCAACGCAAAGCGTGGCATACATGTACGCCCTCACTAGTAAGTTAATCAAGATGGTGACTGTGGCGGCCATATTGGAAAAGGGGTGGCGCCCCAGAACCTTTCTCTAAAATGTAACCGATTGAACGAAATATGGCAAATGCCACACTGAAATTAGTTCATTAAATTGAATATAGATGGCAGTAGTTTTGCATGCCCCCGAAGCCATGACTGAAGAAGTTCCACCATCTTCCACGAGCTGGCGCCACAGGTCAATCGACTGGCGCTGTCGCTCGGGCAATGGGGAGTTTCCCGCAGCGGCCCGGTGAGCCTTCGACAACATTTAGGGAGGATTCCTTCCATTGTAAAAACCAATAGGTGACCATCGCTTAGCCTGAGCTTTGTCAGACGCCAGAATTCACTGACAACAAGACTCGGCTACGGGGAAACACTTCAGAGGAATCAAAGGAAAGGATGCCAGTTACGCACTTCTCTACGGTGGCTCACAAGGGACATTTATTTTTCCTTTTATGTTTTTTTCATGCTTTTCTCTGTGGAGTAAACTTTTTTCCGCGGAAATAACTTTGTTCCGTGGAGCAAACTTTTCTCCGCGTGGAGTAAACTTTTCTCCGCGGAAATCACGTGACTTTACTCCACCCGGAGAAAAGTTTACTCCACGCGGAGAAAAGTTTATTCCACGCGGAGAAAAGTTTACTCCACCAGGAGAAAAGTTTATTCCACGCGGAGGAAAGTTTCCGTGGAGTAAAGTTTATTCCACGGAATAAAGTTATTTCCGCGAAGAAAAGTATGAAAGAACTAAAAATATAAAATGAAAAATAAAATGTCCCTTATGGGCCACCGTACTTCTCCCCTTGGCTCCAAAATCAAGAAAATAAGAAACTGACCACATCTGCACTTATGTAATTCAATAGACTCATATTCTTGGGAACTTGAGACGCTGCGAGTAGGACTGAATCGCACAGTCTTCTATAATCGCAGAGCTGCCCATAGAAGGCTAACTTGTGCGAGGAAACTATCACGTGGAGTGGCGCCGTTTTGACGGGAAAGGGCATTTCAAAAACCTGAAATAAGCTTCCTCTTGAAATACTATGTAACCTTTAAACTATTCCTGAATTAAATAACCTGCCCCAAGCGACAAGAAGTCAAGTTAAATTGCCAAATTATCGTGCGCGGTTACAAAGCCAAGAGACAATAACGCATTATACCCACAGTTGGCGGTCATGGGGTTAATAATGTCCCCTTCTGTTATACGCAGCGTGAGACTTGGTGAAAACGATCCGAAACAGACGCTCTTGTGTAACAACCGAAAAATACCAGAAACATCCAACTGAGAAGTACAAAGTCTTAACCCGGGTGAAATAAGATGTATCATTTTAAAGATTTGATTTAATTGATGAACTTCTGTTACGAGTTTAAGAAGTTTCTAATTAGCACCACACGTTGTGTTTGTCGGGGTCGCCGGATGGTTTCCTGCAGTGCCGCGTCCGATCTCCAGCGTCTGGAGATAGAAAGCAACAGACGCTGTGACATTCTCATCCGGATGTTCCCTGAATTTCTCCTTAGCTGTCACACTTGGGACGAGCCCGGCAAAAATCCAGTATAACAACCGCCCATGTTCATAATAAATAAATAAAAAATAAATAAATTTCATTTGACTGATTGATTTGTCAGGGAATCGCAGTTGATATAATGACGTTACAGTATTAGGAATTTTGTAAGTTTTCATCTGCAGCTACTCCAGATCATCCTGACGACTGCAGCGCCGTCAAACGTCTTTCTTAGCTCCGATTCAGATCATCCTGACGACTGCAGCGCCGTCAAACGTCGTTCTCAGCTACGACTCAGATCATCCGGGCGACTGCAACGCCGCCCAACGTCTTTCTCACCAACGACTGGTGTCATTTGGAATGTCTACCAAATTCGGGATTCGGGTTGAAATCGCATTCAGTGTGAACGCAGCATTTTGCCATTATAACCGTCCACAGCCAAGTTGGCCTACAAACGGTTTGACGCACGTTTTGATTTTCAGGGACCTGTTTACGATTGAGGATTCCGTTAGGGCAAAGTGAAGGGACGAGCGACGCAAGCTGGCAAGAGGGAAACTTGATGTAGTTGTTGCGTTGACAGGCTTATCACGGCGTATTAAACAAAATGATCAGAAACGGATGAGATGCTGCTGGAAAATGAATCGGAACAGGTCGTCAGACGCGAGGCAGTGATCTGCACGAATGCGCATGCACAAAGCAGTCCCGCAGCGACAATACACGCAACATCCGGTCACGTGGCACACATGATTTGTTTTGGAAGAGCATCTCCTCGCTAACAAACCATAACATCTTAACAGATGGGGCAGAAGGCACCGACCACGTGCTCACCCCATGATCCACGTGCCAAAAACATAAAATTACGGATAATAAATTTGAAATAGCCCCGGCGTGAAGAATTTAAAATGTGCCTATTCGTTCATATATAACCAATGAGGCATTTGGGAGAATGTGAAACCGAAAGGAAGGCTCATTAGATCGATTTACCATGTGGTTTGCCCACCTCGTTCGGGAAGACTGATCTTGCTCGTCACAATTTCGTAAGTTGATCCTTCGGGTTCACGACCCGAAATTCAGAACCTTCCGACACAATGCTCGCGTGCTTTGAAATACTGATCGACGGTGCGTTAAGTGATGCTAGCTTTTTCGTGATTATTATTACATATAATGCTACTGGATGTAACGAAATCACTTCTGGGCCTTGTTTTTGTCATCTGTGTTAGTTGATTCTCAATGAATATCAAAACAGGTTTTAATTTATAATCATTTCTTTATTTACTCGACATGGCTAATGACGAACAGAAGTTTCAAACTGTACGTATAACAAATTTTGAACTTCGTTCTGACGGGGTCATCATGCATGGCCGGCCGTATCTGACGAAAAACGAAGTACGAAATTGAACTTCATTTCCAGGACCAAAGGATGTATTTCTTGATATGGTTGGTACGACAAGTGTCCCTGCTACCAGTGCGTTTTTAGCATGTCATGTAAGACCACGAGAGTTATGGCGCGTCTTGAATTTTCAAATTTCCACTTCGTATCTACGAAGTGGAAAAGAAAGATAAATTTCAAAGTTTAATATACACCGTAACTCTATCGTTCTAACGTCGTACGCTGAAAGACGCTCTTGCAGCAGGCGATATTATTTGTGGTACCAACCATCTGAAATACATTACGTCATGGAAATGAAGCCCTATTTCTTATTTCGTACTTCGCTTTTGGTCAGACTTGCGAAACCTCCCTATTATATCAAGTTCTCCCCATCGAAGGCTCTTCAGTGAGTGTTGTCACATGTTGGGGATCCTACCAGCCGCAAAAACAATCATAATCAAGACCGGACATGTTGTAAAATATTTTGAGGATTTTTTTGCCGGAATAATCCTGTATTTATTTAGGCCTTCATCAACACCCACTACTTTGTTACAGATTCAGGTCCGAGCTTCTTTGATTACGAAAAACATCAAAGCGGTCACTACGAAAATCGAAAGGCAAATTGATGGGACGGAACTAATGAGCCGGAGAACGACGATTTATCATTTTGTGAGCAGCGTGACCACAGCATGGCAAGAAGGCTGCGGTATCGGTGGCGATGGACGTTTGGGTAGATTTGTTTTCCTCAGAATTCCACGATATAGCAATAGTTCCGTATCTCAGCTGAGCAGAATATGAGATATATCAGATCTTCATCTCGCCCCTACCGTATACAACGCATCACGTGTTACTCCCCGTCCCACAGGACTGCAGCCCAACCATAGCGATGAGAGTCGCATTCGACTCGAAGTTGATCGTGATGCGCCGGTAACTCGATATTGTCAAGGCGTTTGGTGATTTAGTAATTGTTCTCTAGTGGGTACGGACGGATATCCCCCGCAGCATGCAACCAAACTCATCGAGCCGAAACTGTTTCAGGAAAAAGACCAGAAAACAGCTAAAAAATTATAGGGACTGCTTTCCCGTCCTATGCTACATCGCCCACTGTCACAGACGCCTCGGGTTCGGCTTTTAAGCCTGGCCAAAAATAGATAAAGACCAAAAATGTACCACTCTCAACGTTGAAAAGCGTAAAATTGGCAGCTGTCTCCATAAAAACTTGGAAGATCTGAAAGTTACTGCACCAAGTCGAAGAATTAGACACTGGCTGCAAGCAGTATAAAATTCAATCAAATCCATCTACTAGTTTCAGAGATATCAATCTTTAAATAGATGACTATACCTCAGACTGGCATGGACCAGCACGTTGAGTTCATTTTTTTAAATATAGGTGGCGCAGGACCCTTTAATTGCTAATTACTCATTAGGGAATGCGTGGATTTGCAAACAAAGTTGTGATTAGTATTCCTTGTGCCCCTGCCTATATTTTGGTGCCAAAAGATTTTTGATTTTTGCAACTTTTCTGAGCATGCGCCATCTATTATTTAAAAAAATAACTAAAACCCTTGGGCTGGGCTGTTTCAGAGTGGTATATTTTTGGTCTTTATCTATTTTTGGCCTGGCTCAGGTCGACAAAACTAGCTTTCCGGCGATGGAAGCACCTCGGAGTGACTGATCAGTTGCCGATTTTGTCGACCTGAGCGCGCTTGCGTCTCCGAGCAACTGCCGGATCCGCTAGCTGCCGCAAGTTGTCCATGTTCTACTTTTCAGGCGACTAACTCTCTCCAGTTCCACTCAGATCCGTCGACCTGCGGCTGTTTGCTACTGATCAGTTGCTTTAACGGGGATATTTCATTGAAAATCACGTGACGTAGGTCTATATACTGAAAAATGTACTAAATTGTTTTATAGTGAAACAAGTTCGTCGTCATCAACGTTAACGTTCGTCTCTGACAACTAGAATTTAAACCTCTCTCTTGTCATCACGCCGGCAGCTCTCAGGTATTTTTACGATTGTTCAATCCTGCCAAATAAATCTCGACCAGCGAGCGACAATTGTGCAAAATAAAAAAAAACAATATTCATGCACTCATCGGCAGGAATAATAGTCGGGTGATTTGTGGATGCCGCACGTGCGCAATGCGCATGCGCACCATTGTCGTCTGCGCTTGCCATCTGTTGGACAATTGGATGCGATTCGTCTGCTTTTGTCGGAGCATTTGACGGAGGAAATATACGATAATGGTTGAATTCATGAGCCGAGGATATTGACCGGTGTAACACTCGACCGCTTATTGGATGATTGATAGTATTTTTGTGTCATATCATTCGCATTAATAATGACAGACAGCAGCGCATATTTCCCTATAGTCAAAGCCGATTGTATCCTCAGACAAATAAACAATCCGCCCGAATGGCTATGCGGCCGTTTAGTGCATCAGACTGTACAATGATACAGTGCATCAGACTGCACAGTGATACAGTGCATTACACTGTACATTGACACAGTGCATCACACTGTACATTGATACTGTGCATTACACTGTACAATGATACAGTGCATTACGCTGTACATTGACACAGTACCGGAACATCAATTGTACAATGATACAGTGCATTACACTGTACACTGATACAGTGCATCGCAGTATACAATGATACAGTGATTCACACTCTACTATGATACAGTGAATGATACAGCTTACACACAACGGCCAGAACATTGCACGCGGACCACAGTTCCTGAGGAACTACCTCCCCTTCACCATCTGCAGGGAGGAAAGGGGATATTATGATTATTCCAGCCCTCAAAACCTTCAACTGCGTGTCGCCTTGTATTGTTCGTCATAAGTGGAAAGGCGTTTTGGAAACGCAGAAGGAGAGATCTTTTCGAAAAATCTAGATTTTTAAAATTTTTGATACCGGTCTCCAAGGCCCAGTCCCTGCACACATGGTACAGGTACCAAACCGTTTGTATCTTGGTGTCACCATCTCACCTACATCCACCAGCCAAATATCGTGGTATCACCGACGCTGTCTTACGATGCTTCATCCTCCAACAAGCGTGTCTACAAATCACTCTACCACCACCCAACATCACAACGTGTCCTCCTTAAATATTATCCCCTCACGGTCCCACCTGTGCCTAAGGATATTAACCGCTATCCTGGCCTCGCTAATGAAATTTGCCGAGTCACTCGCCCGGCAATGTCTTCTAGCCGAGGAGTAATTACGTTAATGTGGCTAAACGGGCGCTTCGAGGCGGGGATTAGACATGTAGTGGCACTTGGGCGAAGTCAAGAGTCTCTGGCTTCGTGGAGCGGTGGCTGATAGCCGCAGACAGAAAACGCGACTAATGACGAGGGAACGAAGAAGGCCAGAAAGAGACAAAGTTAAGAAAAATGTTCATTATTTATACCCACACATGTACATGTATATGGCGTCAAGTGGGGACAACCCTTAATGCTCCACAAATGGGGACACGCATGAAGTCCGTCGCAAATCGACTAACTGCGGACATTACGTATGATCCAATAAAAGTCCGATTACCTAGAGTATTTTTGACTCTGCAGGACGTGTGCTGCCATTTTTGGGTCGGACGCAACTGCTTGCTAGTCCACAGTTATTGTATTCTTTTTCACACACAAGTCCACAGTTGGCACCAAATAAAGTGTGGACAATTTGGACTAGTTGATACCTCCTTACTCAGCGTTCTTCACAGTCAAAATTACATATCTGAGCTAAGAAAACGAGTTGTCCTGTGCGGAACAAACATTTCGTGGTGATTTTGCAGCAACCCACCACAAGTCGGACACATTAGGTATCCTTCACGAGGCGACTTATAGATGAACGTATACCAGACGTATAGCCTAAACTCGCCAATTACTAAGTTTCGCCATAACATTGCATGAAGTGCATTACCCAGGTGGCGTAATGTCTCCGCCTTGGCGAGTTTGCGACCTAACGATGACTTATGCTATAAGTCGTCAGACCTCATTAAATTCCGGTGTCGTGATTGGTCATATGCTAATATTCCATGTTAATCATGTCATTCTTGTTTGGGCGGTGGTCGCTTTTTGCTCAATAGTTTACATAGAGAAAGGTAGTGAAGTAGAGCCCATTCAGTTTGACCGCAGCTGTCGAATCAGTAATTCTTCAGTGCGTTACTTACTGTGTTTGTGAATAGCGATACGGCCGCCGCCCTTGGTCTGTGTTTTCATTGACCGGCACAGGCAAAATCATTATGGTTATAAATAACTAGGTGTGAAAGGAACGAATGTCCCCAGGAAGAACTGTCCCTGGCANCGAAACTTAGTAATTGGCGAGTTTAGGTTATCCGTCTGGTATACGTCCGTCTATACGTTTCCTCGTGAAGGATACCTAGTAAGACGGATACTTCACAAGCATTTTATAACCCTCTTAATAGGGCGTCAGATAGATGTATTTTTACGGTCAGCCGAATGAGGCTTTATTGGCGTCCAATTGGGCGTACTCCCGGGCAGAGTTAGGGCCATAAAATCTCACCAAAACGGCCGTCTCATGGAAATCCAGAATAATAAATAAAAAAAAAGAAAATGAAATTATCACTTTGATTGTGGTGATTAACCGTGGGGGTACGAAGGTCATAAGTGTTTAAGTATCAAGGGAGGAGTTTTATTTTATCGGAGGGGCTCTAAACGATATCCCCATGTCTGCGTCTGCACAGTGTGGTTCGAGCGCCGAGCCGTCGAAGCCAAAAATAGCTCCAACGGTGGGCAGGCGTTGTTGTTGTCGTTGTTGTTGATACTGTTGCTCTGCTTCTCCTCCTGCCGGAGTAGTATCGAAAGCGTCCTAAATGATGACAATGACACTGGCGGGCTACCGAAACATGGATAACGGATGTATTTAAAAAAACACAGACTGTGCAAAAAATAACTGACTACATTGCTGTAAAAAGGTGATGCTAGCACAACGATGCGGACAGCATTTCACTCGGTATAGGGCTTATTTCCATTGACAAATTACAAACTTTCAAATGAGAGTAAAAAAAAGATTGTATCATGAGGCTACATTCTGCCAGTTATACAGAAAACCATTATACTCATTTTTTATTTGCAAAGTAAAAAAAATATGGGCGTTTGGGTATTTCCAACACAGTTGGCGTTCTCAAGTAATGCTCTACCGAGTTGAAACCTGCTCTTCAGGAGAAATTTACAAACTGGATGAGAAGAAATTAACAACTGGGGGACTTATCGGAAGATCATTGTGAAAGTATGCATTAATTTGACGTGTGGGTTTTTCGCGTTGCTGCTCCACCCCCCGAGTTTTGTTTGAAAATCACCAGAAAAACGTGACAATAAAAACCCCGGCCAAAAGCGCTAATGAAAAATTTACTGTGAAACGCTATGATAATAGAGATCAAGCTGGCACTAATTATGTATGACGACGTTTTCAATACCTAACATTATTTTTCCTGACTGCAACATGTTTCGCCAAGACCTGTCCTGCCTACGCATTCTGGTACCCTCATCTCGGTCTGTAGCCCACCCTTTATCTGTATGCAAATGAGTCATTTCGAAAACAAGGCAATGAATACTGATGAGGGAGAATAATCTTGGAAGGGTTGTCCAAGTTGTCGCGTGAGAGCAATAGTGTTCAGTGCAGCTTAAACGATTTACAAATCAGGGTGCCGGTTGGGCTTTGTATGGGTGGATTATCCAGGTCCGCGCGGATCTGCCAGCTCTGCGGCGAGATCTCGAAATATCTCGTCGCTGCCTCGGGATTTCTTGTAAGTGTCCACGCGGCACGTGCGGCCTAGTTCAACTCGAGAGTCTGCAGAATAAACGCTTTTGGTCCTTAATGCAGTGCGTCCGTCCGCTTGCGAGATGACAATCCCAGAGGCGTTTGTTTGGGATTCCGCTGTCTTGTTTTGACGCCTTGGACAAGTTGTTCGAGGCTTTCTAACACATCCAGCACGTGCGTTTGTGAAAATACAAGAATCAGCGAATCAGTGTCAATTCGTGTGGGAATAGAAACAGGTTACGCTGAAATACACGAACCTTCACCTAGGTTCCTAACTATAACTGCTTAAGGCTAAGCGCACATTTGCGCATCCTCGCACAGCAGGGCTTTGGTCTCGTTCCTCTTCATAAACTCAAGTTTGTGTGAGCGGATGAAGAGGAGCGAGGTAAAAACTCCTGCTGTGGAAGGATGACATTTGCGGGAAAACTCAATGCGGTAGGGGTGTTCTTAAAATCGACTGGCCCGGCTGAATGACGAATTGATAGCGTTGGGTCAGTCGACTTTAAAAACACCCCTACCGCATTGAGTTTTCCCGCAAATGTGCGCTTGGCCTAAGTATTGCGTGTGCGCAGTCGTTCACGGAGGGGCGCATCCATTTTTCCAAATGTCAATACCGGTACCTAACCCATCGACCTATAGAGAGCACTGGCTGCTCCCTTCCGTAGACGGACTGCGCACACGAATACGCTTACATGTAGGCCTACATGGATAACCCGCTTTACTCGAATTCCTTCCCTTTAGTTTAGGCGAGATTAGGCTACGTGCAGCCAGAACGTCCGCAAGGAATCTTAAAGATACGTTTATATACAACATTTTGTTGACCTTTTTCGGTCATTTGATATTGCGTGAAAACAAACATGCATTCTGCTACGTTGCACTCGCCATGATACAGTTTTGCGTGACAGTCAGGGTATATGTATATATATGTCACGTGGCAAGAAAATAGGTCTCCTCGACCCAAAACGTCATCCGCGCAACAGTATCCTTCCACGATTGGCGCTGTGCTTTCCCTCCGCCATTTTCCGTCAAAGAAACCCCAACGCGCCAACCAAATAAATCTCAATCATATTATGCACCGATTCTTTCCTTCATACATATTTTATGGTGTCGCTGCTTGGATATGTTGATACGTAACCAATGGCAACGGGTTGACAGAACGCTGCTGGAGTTAGAGCATGATGCATTTGACATTCATTGGATGTAGCTTTATTTGATTTCCTATAGCTTGGGATAGATGTCTGCATGCCGAATTACCCACGGAATTTCCATAGAAGAAATCACTTAGGTTGGAGTCAGGTTCTTTAACCTCTGACAAGAACGGATCCCTTCTGTCCCCCAATGGTGAAGAGAATTGTAAACAAGCCTGGCGGCGACAGGATTCACTAGGTGACTTCAGGGGAGGCACTCGGCCTCATTCCTCCAGGCTTCAGCAGCCGTGTATTGGCATATAAACACACATGATGGCACGTCAACGTCAACTTCAGCCATTTCACCAACTCATCATAGAAAGGCAAAATTGTTAGGAATTATAAATACTAATATACAACCGACATCACATTTCGCCACCTTCTAAGAAAGAAATTTCGCGTTCTGACCGATTCACTTTTTAGAGTGACAGAAATATCGCATTTTGGAACTGCAGTCCTTAATAGACAGGTGTCTCCCTGAAAGAGTTGTCCATCGAGGGGAATTCTACTGTAATGTTAGACCAGTCTGTCAGTAAGGTATATCGTGGTTGGTCTTAATATTGTCGACTACAGATTTCCAAATACCTCCAATGAGTGAAAAAGCAGTTCTGCTGAAGAAAGTCAGCAGAACTGTTTTTTCACTCGTCTGTAATTCCTAATAATCTCATTTTTGATCAACCCCGAGGTGGTTCTAATAAAATGCGAACCCATCCGCTTCAGAAAGACATGAACTCCACCCGAGTGGCCACGCAGAATCATTGCAAAATTTACACAATGGCAAATATTCGTAATATTGTTCTGATGAAGTTATCAAATTCGCTACAAATATGGCGAACATCACGTTTCCGTAACGCTGTATGAATGGTTTAGTGGCAATAACTGGTGGTGATCGCCTCAAGGAATTTGATTCAACTCCTCGATAAACACAGGGACGCTTCGTTTGACTGCTGATGAGATCTTAATTAGCCGAGATTCCTCGTAATGTCAGGTCTATGCTGCGGCAAGCTAAAATTCTACAAAGCGACACCTTGAGTAGAACCGAAAACGGCGTGGATGATTCCAGCACTGTGACTGCTGTAAGGACCGTATGATAGGGTCGGACTTCAGCCAGACTTTCATTAAAATCTGATTTTTCTGAATGCTTCAAGCAGGCCTAGAGGAAGGGCCGCATGCTTGGGTCGGACTTCAGCCACACTTTCATTAAAGTGTGACTTTTCTCAAATGCTTCAAGCAAAGAGAAAGTCGAACTTCAGCTATACTTTAGGCTAATGTCCGACCCAAGCATACGGCCCGAAGTCTAAATTCTGTTATACTTTAGGCTAAAGTCCGACTCGAGCATACGGCCGTAACTTTCACACGAGGATCACGTGCAACACAGAATCGAATCGAACACTCGGGGACAACAGACGTTGAGGAATACTGCCCCACTCTGGCTGCTCACTTGCCGAACGAGCACAGCTAGGAATCGAACCAACAAACACAGAGATGTTAGCCTCTGATGACGCTCTGCTCCAAACAACCCCAGAGGCGCCTCACATTTCCGAATCGAACATAAAAGTCAGAAGAGACTGTTGTTGGTGCGAAGAGTGGCAATTTAATCAACGAAGTAGCGTCTTACACAAAAGAACACTAAGACATGGGCCACAATGGATGAATCGAGTGATATGCTCATCCGGCATCCGACTCGCCTTCCGTCCTCAGCCACTGTATGAACCATCGGATTGGAAGCAGATCCGATTTAGGCCGAGGCCAAAGAAATAGAATAACCGTTTCTCAATTGTGGAAGACTCTATGAATGCAAGCCGAGATTGATATCTCAAAATTAAAAGCGAGAGCATACAAGACATTGGATACCCGTCGTATAAGAACGGCACATGATCCGATACCAAATAGAGAAGTAGGGGTCTACTCATAATAGACTCCCCTGGAAAATTATTCCAGATTCAAACAGAGAACGATGTCTCAAAAATAAAAGAGAAAACACAGAAGATGTAGGTGTACGCCCCGGGTGTACGCAAGCTGAGAAGGGCACATCATCCGTAGACAGTAGACAGAGAAGTAAATTCAATGAATAAAAATGAATTGAAAATGACTTCCGAATTCAATCAGAACAGAACGATATCGAAAAATAAAAGCGAGAGCACATAAAGATTGAAGAGTGCACATGATCTGAGAACAAGCAGAGAATGAGTGAATAACACTTTTTATTGTGATTTCTAAGATTGAAACAAAGACTGGCGTTCTCAAAATTTGTCTACTCTTGGAGGAATTATACTTCCTCCAAGGTCTGCTAGAATTTTCCTTCTCTTTTGCATTTCTTTTTTTCTGTGTGTTCTATTGTATTGTGATTGTCTTACTGTAATCACGAAAAAAAATTATATATAGGCCTAATTTATATATAAAGGTGAGAGTATACGAGATTTGCACATGATGTTAGAAATACCGATGATTGATACCAGATCAAGTACACGTAATCTGAGAAGAAACAGGGAAGTACATTAAATAACAGCTTATTGAGGAAAAAGAATAATAGACCCAACAGAGAATGATGTTTCAGATTTAAAAGCGAGAGCACACAAGATACGAGTACACATAATCTGAGAGGAAACAAGGAAGTAGTAAACAACAGCTTTTTAATTCGACGAACAACAATGTTTCAGAATTAGAAGCGAGAGCACACAAGATACGAGTACACAGGATCTGAGAACAACTGGGCTAGTACAGCTTTTTAATTCAGGAAAATGATTTCCATATGATTTCAGACAGTGATTGATACCGGTATCTAAAAATCAAAGGCAGTAGAGAACACACGACACGAGTGCACATGACCTTAGAACAAGTAGAGAAGTAGGATGATAAAAAAATGTCTGATGATCCTGGACTGGAAATTTCCAAAGAAAGAAAAATTAATTTGGACACTCCGGGGCAAACTTGTTGGCGTCTCTGTTTTAGAGATGAGGGTTAATCATCGAGCTGACCAGAGAAACCACTGGTCTTATCTACCATAATGCAATGAATCCAGCCAAGAGGATAAAGGGGTCTTAATCTCTCGCCATATCAGATCGTGGAGGGACCTTGGGGACCATTAATGTAATTGTCACTGTATTGTCCTGCAATGGAGAGGCAGTGAAGTTGAAACACTAACGTTTGTCGATGAACACAGTTTGCTGGTCGGTTCCTCTTGCTCACGATACATCGACTCCGGGGAACCGGTTTCCTTCAGCGTAAAAGTAAGACGAGGAATTCACTTGTAGATTTAATGGATGGGATAAAATTTGTTTGATAAAGGTACAGTCATTTGCATAAGTGTGAGGCGACCTGAACATTTTTCCCCATCTACATGTAGCTCTACATAACAGATTGCCATACAGACTACACTGTGCAAATTCTGTACTCAAATGGGCTCAAAGCGCTACTCTCCTGGTATGGATTATCGCCCAAAATATGTTGTAATCATTCAACGATAAACATAAAGATGTAATGTAATGCACGGCACTGATAGAAAAAAGTCAACAAAATTGACAAGTGGATTTAAACGTTTGCAAACGACTGTAAGCATCTATGGGATGGTTGCTATCGTCAACTTCTGGTCAAGATGAACACCAATCAATGATAAAAATCAATGTATATATAAATTTGTTTGGATCGTCAGGTTAGAAATTCCAAGAATTTACGCATACTCACTCGGTCTGGTGCTCTTCCTCCTACTAGACCAAGTGGAAAAGCGATGTGTGACTTCATTTTTCTTGGCATTTCCACAGCAACGAAAAAATAGCCGATAGCGAAATCAGACATCTACTTTTGTACATGTACCTGAATTATCTGATAACTCTAATGCTGCACAGATTCAGGTCATGTCTACTATCTTGTGTTCTGTTGCCTTTAATATTGAGATATCTACCTCTTGTTTAAATCTAGAAATCATTTTCATGAATTAAAAAGCTGTTAATTGTACTTTCCTGGTTTTTTTTCAGAAAAATGTGTATTCGTACATTGTGTGCTCTCACTTTTAATTCCAAATTATAAGTCTGTATTTGAATGTGGTACATAACTACAATAAAAGCGGATCTCAGCTTTAAATCACTTGTCATTCACGGATGGATAAAATCACAAGTGACCATTAAAGTGACACTTCGCCCACAAAGTTTCTCAATGAACGCCACAATTGATATTCTCGGCCAGCATCTGTTGCCCGAAGTGTCAAGGACGTGGCGTCAAGGCAGACGAGAAGTACTGAAATAACAAAACGAAGGACGCATCTTTCAGAGAAAGCGGCGACCTTCGGTGGGTCAGTTTAAGATGTTATTAAAGATAATTAACGGGGAATGGTGGTAATAGTGAAGAAAGTGAAGGTCACTTGCAATTGGTGTATGATAAATGGCTTGTTGCTTTTAATTTAATTTTCTGACTCAAACCAAAGGAACATGTGGAAATTTGGAACAACGCTGTGCAGTAAAATATAGACACATTCGCTGCAGGGCATCGGACAGTAATCGTCAAACCTAGTGATAGACTGCTTCTCTCAAGTGTTGCAGCAGAAGAAAACCTGTCAGTCCAGGTTTTCTTACTTCAAAATAGATCGTGGGACTACCAAGAAGACTTTACTGACCACTTATTTCATGTACAGATAGGCCTACAACAAAATAAGCAGGGCGGCGC
>NMRB01001314.1:81386-133691 GCA_002633025.1 Notospermus geniculatus
AACTACCGCGATCCTTCCTTGTTTTGTTTTGGCACTTTTTTATACCTACCCTCTCCGCTGTTGTGATGGAGCATATTCCTCATACAACCATAATAAGCGCCCGAATCGCTGGAGCTCTGGATCTCGGCTACGGGGTGAATGATGACGGGCAATAAATTCAACCGCTATTGTACTCACCTTGATTTATTTGAATAAGGCCGTCTGAATTTTGCTCCAACCTGTTATTATTTTAAAGTGAGTTTGGTTAAGAAACAAATTGGCTTTTATTCGGGCGCGTGGCGGGAAATTATAGGTCCCTATCTGTCACACTGACAAAGCTACTATCTCTGAACCTGTTTCACTCAACGACTGAGTTCTTTCTATGCCTTAATGTCAGGGGTCAGCCCCACCTCGCGTATGGTGTGCCCATCATATGAATACTAAACACCGCATCACAGATAGTCCGCCATTGTTGGTCGAAATACAGCGCCGGTTATTTCCCCTTTTAAAAGACTGGAAAAACTAAGGAACAAGTTATATATGCAAATTAACTTCTACGGTAACGTTTGCCGAGTATTATTGAATAGACCCCACACCTGTCTCGTTCGAAAATTTACAAAAGTTTATTTAATTAAGAATGAGAGAGGATTAGGCCGCGTTTAAGGGAGACAGTGCCAGTGTTTTATGGAATAGAAACCTGCTCATTGTTGACTTAACTGATCCTTGTCATAAAGGCGATTTTGATGCTTTTATTGCGAAGTTATTTCACCAAAAGTGTGATCACGAATATTCAAAATTTTCAATTGTTCCGCTGCACCGTGAACCGTTTGACCTGTCTTTTAACTCAAACCAATGGACCCGCATCCCGGTGACAGTTTTGACACGTTTGGCGCGAGTCCCCCCTTTTCGTTTAAGCCATGAAAACATTAACACCTTTGTGTAATAATTAATGATCATTTAAGGCACCTTTTACCAGTTAATCGACGGTTCTGTCCTCAGTAGCGTGTCTGATCGAAATTCCAATTCATGCATCTCAAATGCATGTAGGAGAAAACCGGATTCCTGGGAGAACTTCCGCGCTTGTCGACCAACTGGGTATACGCGAATTAGTCCCGAAATCGGTCAAACTTGACGCTAGGTGGCGATATCTGGGCGAGGATATCACCACTAGTGTCGACGGTAGGTTTCCATCTTGAAAAGTAGTGCGCGCGCGGAGCGAACAGTAGAAATTCTTCTCTTTCTAAAGCGGTTACCCCATCACGTCGTTTTCTACGCTTACAATATAGATATGTTGTAGATAGGTGAATAGAGTCGATACACATTACAAACATCGGTAGGCCCAGGGTAAATATAAAGTAATGATAAAGTTATTCTGCTTCATTATCCACAAGATAAATATTGTTTTCTGCAAATAATAACATTTTGAAAAAGAAGTTCACGTCACTTGAAAGACCAAAAAGATGGTGGCCCAACCGACGATGACGTCAAGATTTTCAAGATGGCGATCTAGCGTCAATAGCAGTGTTAAAATTTCGTCCAAGTGTCAAAAAATTTCAGCGCTGCGTGGGGTATGGAAATCGGTGCGACTCTGGCCTGAAGTAGTCTATGCGCATGCGCGGAGCTAAGGCGTCGAAAGCACAACAGAGTTTATAGAAGCAATGCGCCATACGCTCCAATAAAGCCCGCTATTAGAGCTGTCGCTTCTGTATAAAATTGATTAAGTTAATTTGTGTGTACACTGCCGCTCGCGCTAACCCTATCAGGAGCAATTCCCTGATTTCCCCTGGTACCTATACATGTTTGATTAAAGAGCGAGCAATAAAAAATCGGGGTAGGCTGTAGTGAATACATCATGGGTGGATATCCTACACGCTGTGCAAAACGTATCGGCGGCTACGAATGTGCTTTTACATTGTTCATAACATCAGTAGGTTCTCACTTAAATCATCACCACGCCCGGTGTGATAGGAATGTAGCTCCATGTCCCTAGTGCCAAAGTAGAGGGTTCCTACGGGGGGGGGTATGCCATTATTAAACCCTCAAAAATGTGACCATTACCAATAGGAGCAGTCAGCCGCGCATATTCCCAACAGATGGCAGCAAAGTTCTAGCGGACCAATGTACAGGAAAA
Source organism: Notospermus geniculatus (assembly GCA_002633025.1). Lineage (NCBI taxonomy): Eukaryota > Metazoa > Nemertea > Pilidiophora > Heteronemertea > Lineidae > Notospermus > Notospermus geniculatus. The sequence continues at coordinate 83,497 of NMRB01001314.1, forward strand.
TCTGCGTGATTGCTGCTCGATCAATAAAAGGGAGGTTTCGAAGGCAGACGATAAACATAAACTTTACGACAACGTTATTTTTCATACTTCACATTAACCAGATTTTATATTGCATTTCCGGTACAAAAATAACGTTGTCGTTAACGTTTACGTTCATCGTTTGATTTCGAAACCTCCCTAATGACTGGGTCCGCTATATGCATTGAATTGGGCCGTAGTGACACCTATTGGTCAACTCGCTGACAGCTCCTATTACTAGACGTGATGGGGACACACTTCTTGGCCTAACAAAACGTTCATACCTGGTGTAAGGGTAGATTCATACTTCTCCGTTTTGCGCTTTGCGCTTGTGCGTTCCCTATGTTTATGTGTGGTACCAATAATAAAATTACTTTTTCCACCGGGCACTCACATAGGAAACGGACAAGCGCAAAACGCAAAACGCAAAGTATGAATTGGCCTTAATTGTGACTTGGCGTGAAGAGTTTTAGTTCGATGACATAACAGCAAAAAAAAATCAAAATTCGTTCATAGGCCCATAACAGGGTCCAACTGCAGAATCGCAGAGGTACAAATTCAGATTGGCACGCGGACGACTTGACAGAGCAGCCCAAAATACAGACAGAGGTAGATAAAAAAATTGTAAATTGACGTGACCGCAACAAAATGAAGACAAAAATAAAAAAATGGAAAAAAAATGGAATAAGAAACTCAACTTTCTCACGACATTATAACCGTGTTACAATATTTCAGGACAGCGTATAGGATCAGGAAGATGCGCGACAGGGTGTGATCATGGCTCCCTCGGTGTCTGATTGGAATGGGATTAGTTTGAGACACAGCTAGGTGTCTCAACGAGAAGAAGCCCTCTTCTCAAGGGATTAATTTCTCTAATTGCCCCTAAAGACAGGATCGTTCAGGACCTGTTGACTTTTGGAGAGGGTGTGATGTAAAAAGAACGGTTTATCAGTTAAAGTAATCAACAACTTTAATTTCTGGTGCTCCGTTACATCTCGGTGAAAATCACCCTTTCAGTAGGCCTACAAACGTAGAGCACAAAAAACAACACATAAAGTGATAGTAAACATAAAGTCGTCTCCGAATTTCGCAAATTTTCGACCCCAACCGGGATCTCACTTTCTAGTAGAGATCCCAGAAGTGAACGATCTCTACTAGAAAGTGCCTGAGGAAGACCTCGATCGGTTGCGGTCGAAAATTTGCGAAATTCGGAGACGACTTCATGTTTACTTTCAGTAGGCCTACTTTCAAAATATTTAAACGATGTGGAACTTTTAAGTACATGTATTGTACATGTACATGTACAACAAGCACTGTATTGTTCCCTACGACTTCTCCTTTTCAGATAAATTTCGCTGGCAGCCATCTTGTCAAAATTAGGTCACCACCGCGAAAGTTTCCTCCAGACAGATGATTGGTTCTTGAGGGAAATCCCCATGACGATGACCTAATTTTGGCAAGATGGCTGCTTGCGAAACTCATCTGTACACTAGCTGTCAGAACGTAGTTCTCAAACTGACTCGACAACTTCTGATGTACACTATTTTTTCCAAAAATATTTCATTTCCAAAATAGGTAAAAATCGTTATGTAAAGAGTAAAAACGTTGAAAATTTCCCGCAGTCCTCGGTGCGTATTTCCTGACTCACATGACCGCAGTATCCGCAGTTCTTTACCACCAGCATCCGTGTGTCACCGATACCCGGCTAACGCCAGGCGCCGCAAATTAATCTGATTTTCAAATTACGATCCTTGACGGTTTCTAATGTTAACATTTGCATGGTATTCATCTAACACAGGAGCTCTTAGAAGTGAGCAAATCACTCATCATAGCCTAAGTTACCGAGTGCACCAGATTGTTCCGTCTCTTCATTGCAGATTGGGAAATTCAAAAGAACTTAACGTGATGTACTAGTATAAAATAATTTACCGCTGTTTGAAATTTGCAATGTACACGACTATAACGCAGGTTCACTTTGGTTTAATAGTGTACAATGTGAACTCCATATTGTTTACCAATTCCTATCCCCTCCGCACGGAATGCTCTTTCTAATATCACGGAGGTTTAAATCAAACCATAAACATAAACTTTACGACAACGTTATTACTACATATTAAACAAATTTTATATTGCATTTTCGGTACAAAAATAACGTTGTCGTTAACGTTTACGTTTGATTTCGAAACCTCCCTATTATGTCAGAAGTGGCGACTTGCTGGATGACCACTCAAAAACCATTTTGTGTGTCGTTCTTTGTGCTCTATGTTGGATATCTTAAATATTTGTAAAATTAAATTATTAAAATCACATAGGCTACATGTATGTAAATTATTTTTTATAACCTTTCCTACGGCTGTATATGAATGTTTTATTGCATAGCTGTATCTTCATATGAAACGCTCTAAAACATACTTTTGTTATGGGCTACACTGAAATAAACATCTCAATATATGTAATAGATATGATATTATGAAATGTTAAAAGCTCAAAAAATAAATGTTAGATCCAAGCTAGGATTAACTAATGCACGGCAAAGAGCTTATAAAAATGTAGATACTACCCATGAAGCTTAGCCAAAGAAAGGAACTGAATATAATTGTGTTCCTAATACCCTATACCCCAGCTGAATTCCCCGTTTTGTGCAGGCATAGCATCTTTTGTCAGACATCTTTTACAAGCATGATACATCTTATGAGGAATTATTTAGTGACGGCTGGTTAATCTTATCTCCCATTTATTTTTTAATGATTAGTCAACCTTATATAGGAGCGAATTTGCAAAAGTGGCAACATTTTCAGCTTAAACTCAAGTTATTCAGCGAAAACGTCGTTAAGGTTTGTTTCTTTGGTGGCATTAGTTCGAAGTCGATTTCAATAGTATTATCAATCCTTTTATAGACTTTAAACGAATTCATTTTCCTCTTATTATCTTTTTTATTCCATTTCTTATTATTATCTTATTTTGAAAACATCACCTGCCAGCATACAATAAACCACAGGTGGTAAATCCACCAGAATAAATACATAACTGTGAAAAGGCCCTTTTATGAAAATGCCTATTTTCCCTCCCATATCTCATGCTAGGAACCATTTTACAATAAAGAGTGACACAGACAGTGTGACATTCTAGCGTATAATAAAATTACCGAAAAGGAGGAACTGAATAAATCATTTGAAGCAAATTTCTTAAAAACGAAAATTGTCAGGAAAATTGGCGGAGATGCCATGACGGATTTTGTTTTTAAAATAGTTTTCCACCGCAAATTTTTCTGCTCAGATATTATTTGTCGACGAACTCACAATCACATTAGACAGAATAAAACTCCAGAATTTGTTGACAGAACACACAGGTGAACATAAATACTGATACACGAAGAAAAGTTCAGAATTTACATAGTTCCCTATCGCGTAGAAAAACGCGTTGCCACTTGTCGGATATGCGTATTTACCCTGGTTTCCCTCGTCAGACTGATGTAAAATTAGATGTCAATACTACTGTTTTGCAGGAATATTATCTTGAACTATTTTTAAATCTCAGGAAGACAATTTAATTTGGCAGGATGTAATTTCGAGCCGCATACGTCCACAGATATTTAAAAATCGGTAACTAGAAAAGGAAAGCAAGTCACATTTTTGGGACTCCGCTGAATAAATTTACCTATTCATTCGAGTCGTTGAGAGAAATTTGTATGGAAATGAAAAACGAAATTCGGATATATTTACATGAAATAAACGCAGAGGATGAGTGCAGAATTTAAAGTAGGCCACAAGACGCACTCGACTTGTATCTGTCTGATGACTCTCCCATTTCAAAAATATCGTCACCCGTAAAAAAATATCGTATATAAAATAGACGGCCTAGGCCTTATTATTAAGGCCTACGTAGTAAAAAAGCAACAGAATAAAAGAAAAAACACTGCAGTATCCATATCATAAAGATGTATTCCACTTTTCTACTCCCCGATACACAAAAACACGAATATCATCCAAGGATGCAGTGTCCGACGCGATGCTAGGCCCTGTCTATTTTCTCCGACCTCTCGTTCATTTAGTCCTCTGTATCCCAGCGTAGCACTGTCACAACTGGCGAGAAATAACAGAGAATAGCTCAGACTCTCGGTTGATTAGAAACAAGCCAAATCCTCTTTGCACAAAATCCTAGTAATGATTTTAATCTAATGTACTATCCGACTGGCAATAGACTCATCTTCCTGATTAGTCTAGGACTCGCCGTAGATAGGCAACATTGTATAGAATACGTGATACAAATGACATGTACTAATCTAAACACATATCCTAAATGCCCTACAGGAAATACAGAGTTCCTCCAATAGTCATTCCAGACAAATGACCAACCCCTGAAATCGTGCATTCATTTATACCCCACTTTCTAATTAATAATAAAACTTTTTAATTTCAAAACGTTTGTTTGGTGCCCGTTTCGATCATTACTCGAAATTACATTGCTTGTAAATTTAATTTGGAGAGTCGCCCTGGTATTGTGTGGCGAGTTTTATTATTTTATGTTCATCACCAGAGCTCAGGGAAATTACATTTCCTGGCGTGGTGATGTTACTGATGGCAAAATTGACACTTACTTGATAAATCTATTAGGCGATGAGATTGTATGAAATGTGCGAGTCATGTTTAATAAAATGTCATCGGGATCCCTACAGTGATGGACCACGCTGGCCTAGCCATCCCTGCTCCCTAAGGGGGCATACACTTTCATGATAATAGCTCAGGAATTGCGACAGTTGTGCTGCTGAAGATTTCAACATCTTTTTGTTTACACTGGCACGTCCTGTGTGCCAAGGAAACAATCTTATTAGTCGCGTAGCGCCTCTGTTTGCCGAGCAAACATTAAGAGAATAGATAGAGTTTGACGACCGGGGTCCTTGTCTCTCTTTATTCTCCCCGCAGTTGCTTCACCGACTCTCCTTGCAAACCTGAACAGTTGTGTTAAAGTTTGCCATCCACGCTCGGCACCTGTGCCCAGCGCAACTTCACCGCACGACGGCACACGCCATCGCTCGCATCCGCCAGCTGGTCGGTAGGCGTGCTCATGAATATGTAATGACGTCCGCGTCACGTGATTGCGAAACGGCTGGCTTTGAGAAATGGTTGGCCGGCTCGCAATTGACATGGCATTAAGATTTGACGTGAGCTTCTCGCTGAGGTGGTTGTCACTTTTAGTATAGCTGGAACACAATCTCGACACCTGGCATACTGAATATCGCAATGGCTACAGTGACGGACTTGCAGGGGCCATCGGCCTTCTCATCTTCCAATCTCCCACCAAACCCGGCTGTGCTCAGCGAAATGATAGCGAGGAACAAATTCCTAGAAGGTAAGTGAATTTCAATTTTTAGATGTGCAAACGAACCATGCAATCATCCTAATACAAATTAATTCCAAAAATTGTGTTTACACAGGACTAAATCAACATCATAAGATCCATTCATATTCATCGTGCTGATTGTTTCGGGAAATTACATTTCGGCAAATACTAATACAGTATGAAAACAATATCTTTATTAAAACTTGATGGCGTACAACCAGTTGATTTGATTTGCTTGTTTTCAATCTGGGTAAATTTGCGTTCGGGGAGTTTAAATCTAATATGACTCTGGTCACTCGGTACTATAAGTTTATCGTCACATTTCATTTAGTTATTCGACTCCGGGTAGATCCGTTTAGGGTCCCAGGACGGTACCAGAAGTCAACCTATTACGCGATTATCTATAGATGGGAGTTTATATTATATTTCCCAAGCTATGAGGTCATTTATTATGGAACCATATGAATGTTTTCATTCATTACCAATCATATATAGAATTTTGAAATGGATAACCGACTATAAAGTGTGTATTCATTGCTTGGCGAAAATGGCAAGACAAACGTCAGTTTGAAAGGACTTTGTCCAAACGTATGAAATGTTCATCCGAAAAATTCCTGTTTTTATTTATCACTGTTGTATATCACGTACAGAATCTAGAAATGGATAAACAGCTAGTCTGCAGAAATTATCATGTCTTGATAATGGCATGACGGTTACCTTAGATAAAACTTCAACGGGACATATTTTTCGCCCAAAATATGAAAGTTTCAACCTCGACATCACAATCCAGAAATCAGACGTCCTAGACGTTACATCATGTAAAATTGTCATTAACTTAGCATAAATAAAAGATTTGAAAAGAGGGCCAGGAAATTTACAAACAGTGTAGCCTACTTTACCACCATTTTTTTGGAAATGGGAAAATTTTCGTGACAATTTACGTCTATCATGTGTTTCAGTTACGTTTACTTTTGTTTTTTTAGAGGGACACACCCTCAAACGTGTTGTAGACAAATTGAAGTGAGCTCTGACATATTTACAACCTTCTTTATTATCATTTCTTCATAGTCTTCCTCTGATGTCTGTCGATACGATCTGCCAAACTTGAATCTGCAATGATTACATAACGCTTTAATTTCAACTGACAGACGGGAATGCTTTATTGAACATAGGCCTATCTTGCTGGCAATTTCGTACGAAAGAAATTCTCAAATATAAAAAATAGCATGATAGTAATTATCTTTCCTATCATAGGTTTCAATGTGATCAGGTTTTGCATGCATACATAGTGTTTTTCTGCGGTTACATCACTTTATTATGTCACAGTGAAATTGGTCTCTTCTCAAGGTACCATGTAGTAGGCAAAGACAGGCAATGCAAATACGGTAACGTTTCGTGACTATTTTGCAAATAACCGACAGCTATTTCGGGGAGACATATGCCTACCAAGTTTTCAATATACCCCATTACGACCATTTAAGGTCTGATATACATGTACGCCAGCTTCATCCAAAACGCTGGCAGCCACCAGCACTTCACGAAATCTGGAGAATAGGCTTTTTCGCCAAAATTATTTGAAACAAAGACTACATTACGAATTCCATTATATCGTCTTCAAATAGTCGAAAAGTGAATATTCGTGCCACGGGGAAAGTCAGGAAAGTAGCATTTATTGGGTCATTCTGACTTAAGGCATAACCTCCTTCCACTTGGACTGGTAAATATAGAGCTGGTAACTGCATGGACCAAACCATTAGCCGCCTGCCGTCGGCAAAGTTTGGTGGGCTTCGTATTAGGCTGGTAAAGATACTGATACAATACTTGTTCTCGCAGTGTACAGGATATTTATGTAGAAAACGCTATTTAGGCCTACACCACTGAGGATAGTGCTTTCTGGAAATGTGGTATCACTTGTCGTCATCAATTTATGGATGATATCAAAAACAGTATCTTTAATATCTATTTTACGATATCCACAAAATTTCAAGATCTGACGTCTAAAATGAACAATGTTGTAAAGCGCAGATCGCCGAAGTGGGCACAGGCAAGAAAATACACGCCAAGCGAAAAGTTTTATACCATTTCGAGCAAAAAATCTAACCCGGTGTAACGTCGATCAGTGTTCCCCATATTTCTGTGTTTTTCTTGTTGTTTCCCTCCTGATGGATTAAGCGGCAACTAACCCAACAATAACCATTCTAGGCCGCGTCTATTGTTGGGGGACACTGAGCTACAGAAACACTCACAGATGTTACACCTGCTCTTCAAATATGATATCATCAGCAGTTCTGTGTTTTCTATTTTTGTATCAATGCACAATGAAAAAAAACCCTGCGATCAGGAAATGAAATCTTGCCGATGTTTCGGGGTGAGTCCACGATGTTGAGATAAGATCTTATCTTGTCATCGAGGATAATCCCTCCGGCCGAAGAGAGATGTTCTTACCGGCCTTTAGTTGGCTTCCGGGTGCCCTAGGAATAAGTCGACGTACGGCACATGTCGGAATTACATATCTAACGTAGGTTGCATTTGACAACCGCTGGCCGAAACTTTGCGGCAAACTTACCGACATTGGGTCATATAAATAAAGAGTAGTAAATGCTGTAGTAAATGCTTTTACTTGAATTTTGCAATACAAATGCACTAGACAATGCTGTACAAATCTGAAGTAAAAGCATTTGCTATAGTCTTTATTCATCCCATTGGCTCAGATGCATACTTTACCAATGTACTGCCAAAAATGAAAAAAAAATATTCGGTTCATTCAGAAGAAGTTGTGAAGAGTTTGTTTGCAAATATATTAAGCTACGTAATATGGGAAGTTCAATATCCTTATATGTAGTATCTCTGAAAAGTCTTGTCAACAGTGGACACAAAATCCAGATGGGTCCATGTAACTACATGTATGCACATGGGGCTGAAGGTTCTATCCGGAGAATACTTCAGGCATGAAAACTTCAAGCAATGTCATGAAGGACATAGCGGTAATGTTAAAAGCTTTCTGGAACCATTTCTCCAAGGGCCGTATTTAGAACGTTCTTTAACATTAAGGTCCACCTTAAACCTATTGTTCTCGATGGTTTTAGAATAGACTCAAGGTCGACCTTAACGTTAAGGAACGTTCTAAAATACGACCCTAATAGTAAAGCCGCCCACGACAAAGTAGAGGGGTAAAGTATAGTGATTTCGTGCAGGTATTACACCCCGCAGCTAGAATCCTTACAATTTTGGAAACTTTCCTTGGCTGGCGGGTGTTTTATTTCATTATATTATCCGAAAAGAATACTCCGTGAAAGGAAAGTTGCTTCCGAGTATTGGATGATGGACATGGAGATTATTTGGGTATGTTTTCTCCAGGCACGGCCTTCATAAGGTCGGAGACATCGCTAACGAGGCGGGCAGTAGCGTCAGTGTCCCTTATCTCTTTTGACACACGCCAGAACAAGATTGGGCTGTGATATGATACGGGTTGTCATTGTTGAGGATTAGGCACTATTATGGTCATCAATTCGACCGACTCAGCCGGAAAATCCTCCGTTAATGTCTTTATGCCGAGTAAGGATTCGCTATGCTATGGATTTATTCATTTGAGTCTATCGTATCGTGTGTATAAATGTAGATGGTACAGCCAAGAAAAGTACCCGAGATCCTTCGAGTCGACCAGAGGATTACACTCTAGACCTCATCCATTTGTGGACTTAAGGAGCTTCGACCAGGGGAAAGAAAATTTATTCTTCAACCCCGCCTTAACAAGGTTAGGTCCACTCGAATAGCACTCGAAACAAAATCGCTGTTTGTTTACCAATGGTTTAGATATAGGAACTGATACTCATAAAAGCTAGCAAATGCTTTTACTTCAAGTTCTGTAGCACATTTACATTGGACCTCGCAGTGTAAATCTTAAGTGAAAGCATTTGTTAACTTTTATGAATACCAGCCAGGATAGGCTATTACATGTACATTTCTCCTGTAGGTTAATGTAAAGAGAAAAATCTTCATGTCATAAAAAAACGTCAGGTTTATTTCAACTTATTCTTACGGAAGGAGCTAATAGGTGAGACCCCCACAAAGGCTGACTTTGTTCTGGAAATTTTGCCCCGTACAGGGATACCTCCTTTCTGATCACTACAGTCGTTGGGCCCTCGATCAACGTTTACCATATCGGTCGGCAACCAGACAGGCAATCTAATTTATAAAGCCTAAAGAACTTTGCAAAACAAGCTAGCCATATCATCTTTACCAGCATGTCAATTTCTAATTGCCATAAAGAATATTGATGAAAATGGGGGTCAACTGGTACTGTTCTAGTTAGCAGACATATGGTAAAATGTCTTTTGATTTTCGCCCTAGTCAAAGCTGGAGCCATCATGATACATTAAAGTTAATACAGAATCATGTTTATACAGTGGCTAACAATTAATCATGTTAATGCACAACATCAGAGCGGATTGTACGCCGTAGTGACGCTCGCTTGGACACGTATTGTTCCAAATGGTTTCCTAGAACATGAAGAAAAATGCTCATCAAGCTAACATATGGTTGGCGAGAGAACCAGTAATCATAAGGGGCAGGCAACCCATTAGTAGAAAAAGTATCAAATGGAATAGCTTGCTAAGGTATAATGTCGTCCTCATGACAAATGCTCTCTCTGATATGATTTTATTGCATTCGTTAGAAGATGTTTTCAAAAGTAGGGAGGTTTCGCAAATCTGACGAAATACGAAGTACGAAATTGGACTTCATGTCCATGACGTAATGTATTTCAGGAGAGGGTTGGTACTACAAATATCGCCTACTGCAACAGCGTCTTTTAGCTTATGACGTTAGACCGATAGAGTTACGGTGTATATTTAAACTTTGAAATTTATCTTTCGTTGCACGTACTTCGATACGAAGCGGAAATTTAAAAATTCAAGATGCCCAATAACTCTTTCGGTCTCACATGACATGCTAAAAGATGCACTGGCCGCAGGGACATTTGTGGTACCAACCATTTCCAGAAATACATCAGGTCCAGGACCCGTATTCATAAAACCCTGCTAGGCTTAGTTGCCTGCTAAAGTGCCTAGCTTGTACAGGCCAATGTACACAACTAGTAGCCAACTAAGCTAGCAAGGTTTTATGAATATGGGCCCTGGAACTTAAGTTGAATTTCGTATTTCGTACTTCGTTTTTCGTCAGATTTGCGAAAACTCCCTAGTATCAAAAGAGACACGAGCGAAGGCCGTGCAAATGTTTACGAAAAGGAAAATTGCAGTTTATTTCGCGAAATCGGGGCACTCAAGATATCCTCAGTTAGATGATCAAGTGCCTTGTATGTTATTCCTGCGCAGGGCGACCGAAAACAGTGGCACGTGCGCCACGCGTTGGCAAGGATTCGCGCACTCCGGTCGGCGTTCGCTCTTGCAAAACTTACGGGATGGTGCTTGCGTGGTGGCCATTATGACGTATATCAGCTCATGCACTCGGGATTTAAACACCCGAAATTTTCGGGATAGTCAAGATTAGAGTCTTGCACATGCAGAAGTGTTGATGGGTGTTAATAAATTGAAACTGGAGGTGTCCGCACCGCACCTGAATCGCGTGTCGACTCCTTATTCATACACACACTGAGGTCTTGATCACTATCATTTTGAACCGTTGCTATAGGAATAGAGATTTTGAGATTTAAGCCGAATTGTTACAAAAAAACCTCATGAAATGTGCCTTCTTGGCAAGCGTTTCCAGCCCCCTTGTGGCACACATGAACTTGTGTCAACTCGAGGACGACTCCTTTTAACAGCGAGTTTTCGCAAAGCCCCCGAAACGCCAACGCGAACGCCTATCCTTTTGTTCCGTGCTCTCTTCGTGGCATCGAACAATGGGATTGGCGTTCGCGTTGGCGTTTCGGGGGCTTTGCGAAAACTCCCTATTATATCAACTCGAAAATACAAAGGCAAGCACAAGCAACGAATAGATACAGGTGTCATAGAATGTAATGCCCCGATATCAGATGCCCGCTTTTTTTGTTTAGGGGGCATCTGGTAACAGAAGTTAACAGAAGTTCTGTTTGTCAGTGCCCGGCTGACCCTTAATCCGTCAGAATCTATTGTTGTGGGGCATCTCATATCGGGGGGCATGACATTCTACGACAGCGGTACATGAAGCTGGCTACCCGATTGATTTAAAGTGCTCAGAGAAAAGAGTTCGTAATTCTCTGCTTGACTTGGATAAGACACTGACTTAGAATACATTTTCCTTTCAAATATATTTGCATAAGCGAGCAACATGACCATATTGCAACTCAACTTTTGCTACTGAATGTGTCTTTGGGACCTCTCGGCTTGAGGTCCCGTGACACAAAAGCGTGGGATAATGCGACCTAGACAACCAGTTCGTAATAGTTCCTGGGTTGCATAGCGTGTGTCGCAGCGCGAAGGCATAACCGTCGCATCCTCATAGCATGAAGCAAGGATTAGCCGAAACCCTGCAGTCGGTAAAAATCGTCTTACGAATTTAATTTCGAGATTTTTCTAATCCGGGCGGTAAATCATCGGTGGATTGCCTCGGCTGACAGGCAGTGACACGGTGTCGCGTGATAAGACTCGAAGATGCGTTCATTCACTTACTGTGCAGGATGAATGTCTTTATGACACTTCATCTCTAATCCTCTCCCGTGTTGAGTGCACTCGGCGAGGTCTCAAAATCAGAAGTAGCCATTTTCAATCTCTCGAGTCGCGTACTTTCGCGTTCTCGACATTTTCGCACTTCTGTTCTCGACATTTTCGCTTTTGTGTCGGCCAACGGCGACATCTGTAGCAGGGCTGTGGACATCTTGGTCAGGGACCAAAGAGATGGCGCATGGCCGTCTCAGATTTCCACCTTTTATTCAAAGCGTGCTAGCAATAAATTAGTATTCGATGTCGAAAGTTTGGTCATTCATGTAGGCCTATAGGCTTCTTTTGACATTGGCTGGTATTCATAAAAGTTAGCAAATGCTTTTACTTAAGATTTGCACAGCAAGGTCCAATGTAAATGTACTATAAAACTTAAAGTAAAAGTATTTGCTAGCTTTTATGAATACCAGCCATTGCCACATTACTCAGTAATTCATCAAGAATGATAGACGAATCGCAGTAATTCTGCGCATGGCGTTCAATGATGATACGAAGGAGGAACCTCTATACACTCTATACAATGACCATGCAAAATGGACGGTGTCAACTGACCGCATCCTTTCGGGCCTGAACTAGAATTTGGGGATGGTGGGAGCGAGAGGAGTCAAGGGTCCTCAAATTAAAAGGGGCACAGAACACTTAATTGTGCCGTTATCGAGGGATCCAATCATAAGCCATCATCACAGGTTTAACCGACGCCGCCCTAACACGCTTTCTGATTGGCTGAGATACGTGTACAAAATGTACACTGTATATTCATACCCACAGCAGAGTCCAAGCGGGATTTCCCGAATCGGACAGCTAACGCCGCCTATTAGTGAAACTTTAGAGGAGCGCATCAACTGAAAGAGTTTAAGAGCCGGGAAGCAGGTATTGGTTTGAAACTGCGGCAGGAGTTTACTTGACTTTATATTACTTAATGAATACATGGCCTGCGAGAACACTTGAGAGGCATTCATAACTGCCAAGGAAAAATAGTCCTGAAAAAACCCAACTCATCTATTAATTTGCTTGGAAGAACGTCAATCTTGAGGGTGGACTGTCGGTAAAGATTATCTACCGGTACCGTCCTTGAAGTATATTAAGTCCAGTATCACATCCTAGACAATCACGAGTGAAGACATGGACCTGGGTTCTCATCTACCAGTCATGCGTCTAGCCCAGAACATTATCAACGCATCTCTAAGCGTCTTCAAAGAGTAACTAAAACTGGAATCATGTTATAAGGAAAAATTTATCGCCGTGTCACGCCGTCGTGGGTTCCAAAATCTCAACTCAGAATCTCTGTCAATCTTAATATGGTTATGTGTCCATGCTCAGCGGGCATAAGTTGATAAATCAAACGTCAAACCATAGAAAACAAACACACAATCAACAAAGAAGGGGACCACGCAGACGTTTCAAGATACCGAGCACTTGTCCGCCATCTTTGCAATCAAGAAACCGCACATGCGCAGAAGGGGAAAAGTCGCTAGATTTTATCGCGGGATGGAAGCCATATTGCTGGGTAAATGAACATTTTATCTAGCTATCCCCTTCCGTTCTTAAGAAGACTTAGGAATAACGCAGTAATTTTCCCGTTTTAGGTTGATATTCGACAGCGTGGTTATTATTTGGGGTAACTTGAGGTAGTAGCCCGTGCCCAGATTGACATGCATGGAGCCGAGTTTGGAAATTCGAAACTTGCACTTTTAGGATTTTGCTCGCTCGTTCGCGGAACCTGGGTGTAACTGGGTATTGCGTATGCTACTGGATATGCCTGAATACCTATTTCTGTTACTAAACTTAGACAAAAGTCGAAGACTTTTAAGCTATAGAATTTCCTAATCAAGAGTTAGGTAATCGTGAGATACTCTAGGCCGGTAGCACTCTTGGTCAACAGTAAATCTCAGAGGCAACATATTGATTTATTGCTATGACCATTACATCGTGTGTTAGGAAGATTTACCCCCTAGAAAATGTGTCTGAATACACCTTTGAGGTGTAGTAACCAAGGCCCAGTGACTGAACATTGCGGCAACAGAATTCATTGGCCATCTAGTTTTTCATCGGACAATTCATTAGCCTACAACTGCATTGAAAAGTGACGTGAAATGAATTTACCACAGTCTTGGTTTATTTGCTACTACCATGCGTGATGAACTTTTCGTCGAAACCCATTTTATGATCTCGAACGCCAGGGAAACATAAACAAATTTGAATACCATTGTACAGGAAGTTTCATCCGTGGCACTAAAATTCATCAAATTCGCATCAATTTTTAAAGTCGCCATTGTATTCGAAACAGGGACTATTACTGCCTCTCCATGGCTGGTTGCGGACGTTAAAACCAAATGTTAGGTCACTGAGCGTGACTTGTATCCTAGACCCAGTCCAGAGAACTATTTTGTCAAATGGGGCCCATTTTATTATGAAGAATAAATATTTGATAAACGCGGTATTATGTAGAGCCCATGGGTATAGATGTCATAATGGCGGGAATTGGTCCAGCGAGGGCACTTAAGGTGGCAGGAATATTTAAATTGACGTTACCAACCCGATCAGGAGTTACCTCACTCGGCTGTCATGACGACTGATGGGTCCTGTCGTTTTAATTTAGACAACGGATGGGCTGTCAGCCGCGGCAGAAGTTTTGCTACAGTCGAACGAATATTTAGGAAGCTTTTAACATGTTTAAAAGCTTTTTAAGGCTCCCTTGTATTTTATACGGATGTTTTCAGTGACATTCTATCACGAGGGGAAAATTAAATCAAACATAGAAACCAGAACATACGTCATTGTGAATTCATGACCTTCATACAGTCACCTATAGGCTTAGAAAACTTTGGATGGGCCTAAAGATGAAAATCACTTAGATTCGCATCGACTCTGCGCAGTCATCACAGTGCAGCCCGATGTGCATACATCCATAATACACGTAAAATACTCAGTCATGTCAGTACCTTGCATTCGAATACATTAAATCACAGCTGCATGCAATACAGACCAGTCAACTGTACTTACGTGCGACACACGCACATTACATCGGATTCCAAAAAGAACCGAACACTGCCCATCCTGCCCGCAGGTTGACGGCGCCAGCATAAACAGATATGAGAATTACGTTGAGTAAGGGGTGGACGAAGTCCTATCGGGAAAATGTTTGATCCTTCTCCGTACGTAAAAAATCTTTATGTCTTGCCCTTAAGGCTGGGGGCTACCTATGCCGACTTTATTGACGCTCTTTGAAAACAAGCGTCCTAACATATTCATGACAAAAAGTAACAAACTGATGTTAACGAAATGTTTTAGCTACAACCTTTAGGCTCCCGTTCTGTGAAAGAATTGTTCATTTTGACTAATTACGATGGAGTTAATTAAGTTATAACAGGTTGTCAAAATTTGAGTTCGCAAACAATTTTGCAGACTTGGGATGCGACACATCAGTTTCCCACATAGTCTGTAAGGTACAGGCCTGATGCCTGCAGGGCGTAACGATCCGTTTTTTACGAAAGTACTTTCCGTTTAATTGGTATAAACTAATTAATGCCAAAAAAGGGCTCTATTTACAGTTTTTGAAATATTTCATATTCCCGACCAACTATTCAAAAAAGGCGATCGTGTTGCCCTAGAATGCACATATGGCAATAACATCCAAAAGAAATTTTTCAAATATATGCGTCCACAAATGAGAAAACTTGTTTTGCAAATTTGAAAAATTCCATACCACTCGCCAGTTACTTCTTTGTTATGTAGATTTGCATAATTCGCGCCATTTGAGTAAACTCTGTTCGGCCACTTGTGACCAAAGCACCAGTGACAGAGCTGAACAATACCCGCAGTGGACACAAAAGATTTAGGGTCGGCACGTACACTGAAGATTGGTTTTCGAAAACAGTATACCAGGGTGAGCGGATTTAATCTGAATGTGAATGACTGGTCGCACAAAGGCCAGTTCCGTGGATTGCCACTAGGGAATGAGCTCAGCTATAGGTAGCCCCCAACCTTAAAAACTGTCGGGCAGCTCGTGTAGCCTATTGACATTGCCCTTCAGGATTTGGAGAACAAAAAGGATTTCAGTGAAGGCTTACAGTGGCGGAACGGCCATTAGCCAGCCAACCATTTCATCACGATCTCTTTATCCCCCCTCATGTCATCCCTGCCGAGGTCTTCCTCAATTGACACGTAATCTAACCTACAGGGTACCATCAATCATCGGCACTGTCTCATGTGGTTGCAATACGCCCAGAAATGTTGACTCTGTCCGAGTAGCAATGGTCACCGGGGTCATTTAGAAGAGTCAGCGACGGTGTTTGACGAATGGTTTATAAAAGTGCGTTAGTGGCTTTTCACGGGGTGATCCGTCAAGCCCAGTCATTGTGAATCAGATTTGAGCGAGATCAATGGGTGACCAGCTTCGCCAGTCTTCATGACAAATTGAAATCACCAGTGGGCCTAGTTCTTTCCTGCCTAACAAATTCTAGGTTTACATGTACCCCTACCCTTCCCCATGTTGTTCGTCAATACGGCAACAACTTCGTGTAGGGACCAAAGGGCGGACAGCCCGACTTTCCAAGTCCTATTTCAGTCGTGCAGTCAGAGAAGTATTCACACCTTATTACCTGCCGATCGCCAACACCCTCGAGTAACTACTAGACACTTCATTTGCGCATCGATCATGCGCATGCTCAAGGAAATGACACGCTTCCGTTATGAGCAGACGACTTCCGCTATCGTAAACCGGTGGTTTCCGGAATCTCAACTGTCGTAATAGAAAATCAATAAAGCAACAGGGAATTGAGGTATCGAGGTGAAAAATTCCAATCGAAGGTTCTTGTGCCTTTTGGGAAATCTCACCGCATAAATAATTGATTTATTTCCAGTTTGTGCGTGGTTCGGTAGCTAGAGTGACCAAGTCTGAAGTTACGCTTGGCCGACTCTGATAATTCAATCGATCAATGATAATTCAAGGCTACATGTATGTAGAATATTGAACAAAAAAATTAAACGCATGAAAAACTCTAAACAGAGATACATTCTACTCATATTTGTGAGGCTTCGCAAATCTCACGAAACACGAAGTAGGAAATACGAAATTCATTTCCAGGTCTGGGCCAAACGTATTTGTGTAGATGGTTGCTTGCACAAATGTCTCTGTTGCCAGTGCGTCTTTTAGCGTATAATGTAAGGCCGAGAGAGTTCATCTTGAATTTTTTAAATTTCCACTTCGTATCTACGAAATGGAAACGAAAGATAAATTTCAAAGTTTAATAAACACCGACATTTGTGCTACCAACCATCTCCTGAAATACACATTAAGTCATGGAAATGAAGTCCAATTTCGTGTTTCGTACTTCGTTTTCGTCAGATTTGCAAAACCTCACTTAATATAAAGATTATTCATACACGAAAATGCCAAATACCTGAATTCCGTACCGACAAGACCTGCATGTACTTTTGGCTTGCCACGGTAGGCCCTATTCATGGGTCAGCGACTCTGGAAGACCTGCTCGAGGATGCAGTCACACCACCGAGAGCAGTGACCTTGCAACATTTCTTCTGACATTTACGGATAAAAACGTTTGTTAATAAGTCTGGTGTACTGTGTCCCCCTTCTAAACAAAACATAACAGTACATTCCCAATACCACAATGTCTGCCTCGGGATCTCATTTTTGTCTGTTCGCCTAATTAATTAATATTTCCTTGAACAGGCGTGCAATGTACACATGTAATGCTACAGTCGAACGAATATTTAGGAAGCTTTTAACATGTTTAAAAGCTTTTTAAGGCTCCCTTGAATTTTATACGGATGTTTTCAGTGACATCCTATCACCAGGGAAAAATTAAATCAAACATAGAAACCAGAACATTCGTCATTGTGAATTCATGACCTTCATACAGTCACCTATAGGCTTAGAAAACTTTGGATGGGCCTAAAGATGAAAATCACTTAGATTCGCATCGACTCTGCGCAGTCATCACAGTGCAGCCCGATGTGCATACATCCATAATACACGTAAAATACTCAGTACCTTGCATTCGAATACATTAAATCACAGCTGCATGCAATACAGACCAGTCAACTGTACTTACGTGCGACACACGCACATTACATCGGATTCAAAAAAGAACCGAACACTGCCCATCCTGCGCGCAGGTTGACGGCGCCAGCGTAAACAGAAATGAGAATTACGTTGAGTAAGGGCTGGACGAAGTCCTATCGGGAAAATGTTTGATCCTTCTCCGTACGTAAAAAATCTTTATGTCTTGCCCTTAAAAACTGGTGGGCATCTCATGTAGCCGATTGACATTGCCCTTCAGGATTTGGAGAACAAAAAGGATTTCAGTGAAGGCTTACAGTGGCGGAACGGCCATTAGCCAGCCAACCATTTCATCACGATCTCTTTATCCCCCCTCATGTCATCCCTGCCGAGGTCTTCCTCAATTGACACGTAATCTAACCTACAGGGTACCATCAATCATCGGCACTGTCTCCTGCGGTTGCAATACGCCCAGAAATGTTGACTCTGTCCGAGTAGCAATGGCCACTGGGGTCATTTAGAAGAGTCAGCGACGGTGTTTGACGAATGGTTTATAAAAGTGCGTTAGTGGCTTTTCACGGGGTGATCCGTCAATCCCAGTCATTGTGAATCAGATTTGAGCGAGATCAATGGGTGACCAGCTTCGCCAGTCTTCATGACAAATTGAAATCACCAGTGGGCCTAGTTCTTTCCTGCCTAACAAATTCTAGGTTTACCCCTACCCTTCCCCATGTTGTTCGTCAATACGGCAACAACTTCGTGTAGGGACCAAAGGGCGGACAGCCCGACTTTCCAAGTCCTACAGTAAGAGAAGTATTCACACCTTATTACCTGCCGATAGCCAACACCCTCGAGTAACTAACTACTAGACACTTCATTTGCGCACCGATCATGCGCATGCTCAAGGAAATGACACGCTTCCGTTATGAGCAGACGACTTCCGCTATCGTAAACCGGTGGTTTCCGGAATCTGAACTGTCGTAATAGAAAATCAATAAAGCAACAGGGAATTGAGGTATCGAGGTGAAAAATTCCAATCGCAAGGTTCTTTCGCCTTTTGGGAAATCTCACCGCATAAATAATTGATCTATTTCCAGTTTGTGCGTGGTTCGGTAGCTAGAGTGACCAAGTCTGAAGTTACGCTTGGCCGACTCTGATAATTCAATCGATCAATGATAGTTCAAGGCTACATGTATGTAGAATATTGAACAAAAAAATTAAACGCATGAAAAACTCTAAACAGAGATACATATTACTCATATTTGTGAGGTTTCGCAAATCTCACGAAACACGAAGTAGGAAATACGAAATTCATTTCCAGGTCTGGGCCAAACGTATTTTTTGTAGATGGTTGCTTGCACAAATGTCTCTGTTGCCAGTGCGTCTTTCAGCGTATATAAATGCAAGACCGAGTGAGTTATGGTGCATCTTGAATTTTTAAATTTCCACTTCGTACATGTATCTACGAAGTGGAAACAAAAGATAAATTTCAAAGTTTAAAGCCCCACTGTATTGAATCTGAAAAACGCAAATCATCGCCGCGATTCTTGACGTCAGTGCACGACGTCACGACGTGTAAAATGTACTGCGCTCTACCTGAATACATTGGAGCCCTCCCTGCAGATTTTTTCATTGTGTGCTGAAAACTAGGCCTTGATTCTCGGAAATACGCATCAGGCAGGCATTTTGGGGACCTTCACGATGCTATGAGACCTCGACCAGCATTCTCCCAACACTTTGAAAATCCAGTAAAATTCAATACTGTGGGGCTTTAATATACATGTACACCGTAACTCTAACGTCATACGCTAAAAGACGCTCTTGCAGCAGACGATATTTGTGGTACCAACCATCTCCTGAAATACATGCACATTAAGTCATGTAAGTCATGGAAATGAAGTCCAATTTCATGTTTCGTACTTCGTGTTTCGTCAGATTTACGAAACCTGACTAATATAAAGCTTATTCACACACGAAAATGCCAAATATACCTGAACTCCGTACCGACAAGACCTGCATGTACTTTTGGCTTGCCGCGGTAGGGCCTATTCATGGGTCAGCGACTCTGGAAGACCTGCTCGAGGATGCAGTCACACCACAGAGAGCAGTGACCTTGCAAAATTTCTTCTGACATTTAAGGATAAAAACGTTTGTTAATAAGTCTGGTGTACTGTGTCCCCTTTTCAAACAAAACACAACAGTACATTCACAATACCACAATGTCTGCCTCGGGATCTCATTTTTGTCTGTTCGCCTAATTAATTAATATTTCCTTGAACAGGCGTGCAATGTACACATGTAAATTTACATCAGTACGACGTCTATTTCACAATGCAACTTTTTCAGACATTGGAAAAGACGCCCAGCAGCCGAGCACGTAATAACTGAGAGAGGATTAGGACCTATAAAGGAAGCGAATAATCCGACTTCTCTCCACATATAGATGTTAATATCCCGGCCGAGGCTACCCGCAATTGCTTAATTAGAAAGCCTCGCGCACCGGATCGTACAGCTCTATCGGATCAGAAATACCGTGTAATGACGGGCACTGGGAAAGAAAACGCGATGTTCTTGGTTTTAGATTTTTTCCTATTCCTTTGAACTTTCGTAAGCCTCCCATATGTTCGTAAGAGGATTATGTACATGCATTGCTTGCTATTTTGACAGGCCACAATGTAACATTTCCAACTTAAATCATAAAATGCACAACGCGTCGATCCGACTTTAGTCAAATACATGTAGATCTTTCCTTTTTCTCTTTTGCATGTTTTAATCTAAAGTTCGCTGGAAAAAGCAGAGGTGGATATGAAAATGCAAAATTCAAGATTTACTTCGAGAGCAATCGCATTACCATGACAAATGAGTAATTCTTTGGCGTTCTCATTTTTGTGGTGAAAATCTTTCTTCTTTTGGTGTGAACTATTCAATATACTGCAACATCACTCGCCACCAACGCAGAAATCTCCTCACAAGAACGAAAAATAAAATCAGTACGTGAAATATTATAAAATAGTGAGCACAAATGTATGTAGTGAACGTGATGAAAATAGTTTCGTTAATTTTTTCAGAGTTTTTCACTGGAGCAATGAACAGAGAAAAAGACGATCTATTACCATTTATTTGACACACCCTGTATTTGTAAGTGTATATCATCATGCAGTTGGAAAAACATCTAATCGGATGTTTCCCGAATACTTGGCTGGAGAGACAAGACACAAGTGCATTGCTAATGCATCGCATGCACATCACAGGCACGCAAACAATATCATTGACAATTGAATAGCGATTCACTTGAGGCAATGCTGTACAAACAGGTCGAGTTTCCGCCGAGTATTGTACGGTAGCGTGTCAACCAAAGGCATGGTGTGAAGTCAATCAATTGTTTGGACAAACATTGAACGATTTCTTGACGTTTGAGGCAGTCACACGTGCCGCTGAATGTCGTCTGCCAGATGACGCTGCTAGTTACCTGCGCGCGCATCACAGGTGGCAGACGGGAGGGAGAAACACCGGAATATGAAATTGTTATTGTACGAGGCACGTCCTTCATTGACGAAACAGAACCGCTTTGAACTCTGTCGAGTCATGCACGAAGAGTTCATGGTCAAATCGTCACTGACAAGGGCGAGCGAAATTCAGATTCCAAACGCACCATTCAGTCAGATTACATTTTTTACTAGTCTCACGCGGTCAGACTCTTACATACCTTCCGCGGGAAGCTACTCCAGCGCCGCGCGTGGCGACTGACTGAGTGAGTCTAATTTTTTACTTGTTCAAACAATCTTATCATCATCACTGGCTTTGCAGACCGCTTTCCGGTAACAGTTTTAGTTCTACCTTTTAGGTTTATAACAAGGCATCCGATTGGTTGGAGCTCTGCTGGGCAGCAAATGGTTTCAAATGCACAGAGCACGCAGTTATACAGAGGCGGTGCATCTGCTTACATCTACATTTGCATTGTAATGCATGCTGTCCTGCCATGCCTGCAGTTTGCGGATTTCCTGATACATGTATATTTGTTGACGACAAGCCAATGGTCGAAACAATAAAAAAACAAATAAACAAAAATAATACCACTATGCATATGCACATATATAGCGCAACATGCAGATATATTCGAATTCGTCGCCATATTTCAAGTATTTCTGGTGCACCAAACTATTGGATTCTTGACACTTATGCCTAATTTGGGCCTCACCTAAAGCGACGCATAGAGATGAAAACCACATACATGTACATATACATGTACATGTACATGTACATGTAAGTGTAGCCTACCAGTTAGCAACACAGATTAACAATCCGATATATTTTGATACTTCCCTTCTCTAGAATAAGAAAATTCAAGAACATAGGTGGAATACTATTACCATAGTAATTTTCGGGAGTTGCACTAAGTGGTTTGGTTCATGTCTGAGTAGGTTCCGAGTGTCCTGTATTCTCTATAAACATGCTTGAACGTGCCGCTGAATGTCGTCTGCCAGATGACGCTGCTAGTTACCTGCGCGCGCATCACAGGTGGCAGACGGGAGGGAGAAACACCGGAATATGCAATTGTTATTGTACGAGGCACGTCCTTCATTGACGAAACAGAACCGCTTTGAACTGTCGAGTCATGCACGAAGAGTTCATGGTCAAATCATCACTGACAAGGGCGAGCGAAATTCAGATTCCAAACGCACCATTCAGTCAGATTACATTTTTTACTTGTTCAAACAATCTTATCATCATCACTGGCTTTGCAGACCGCTTTGGTTGGAGCTCTGCTTGGCAGCAAATGGTTTCAAATGCACAGAGCACGCAGTTATACAGAGGCGGTGCATCTGCTTACATCTACATTTGCATTACTGTAATGCATGCTGTCCTGCCATGCCTGCAGTATTGCGGATTTCCTGATACACGTATATTTGTTGACGACAAGCCAATGGTCGAAACAATAAAAAAACAAATAAACAAAAATAACACCACTATGCATATGCACATATATAGCGCAACATGCAGATATATTCGAATTCGTCGCCATATTTCAAGTATTTCTGGTGCACCAAACTACATATTGTATTGGATTCTTGACACTTATGCCTAATTTGGGCCTCACCTAAAGCGACGCATGGAGATGAAAACCACATACATGTACATGTACATGTAAGTGTAGCCTACCAGATATAGCAACACAGATTAACAATCCGATATATTTTGATACTTCCCTTCTCTAGAATAAGAAAATTCAAGAACATAGGTGGAATACTATTACCATAGTAATTTTCGGGAGTTGCACTAAGTGGTTTGGTTCATGTCTGAGTAGGTTCTGAGTGTCCTGTATTCTCTATAAACATGCTTGACTCTAGTTATCTATAAACAGGTTTGGTCAGGCCAGATGAAGAAGAAACCAATATCAATTTTTCTAGTCAAGAGGGATCGGAACACGGGGAATATCAGATTAGTACGGAAGCCCAGAAGGCTCATGCGAAATTCCAAAGATTCCTGTGCTTTTATATTAGGCGTACTACATTGTATTCTCTTATACTGGAGAATGTCACTAGGCAATATCCTCGGTACATTGGCTGATATCAAAAATAGATAAGTCTCTTATCTATTTTTGCTGATATTCATAAAAGTTAGCAAATGCTTTTGCTTCAAGATTTGTTGTACATTTACATTGGACCTCGCTGTGCGAATCTTAAGTAAAAGCATTTGCTAACTTTTATCAATGCCAGCCAATATTCTGCACCCCATTTGTGGTCGAACCTGGGACATCTCAATTCTGCAACTACACCACCGTGCTTAAAGAAATGTTCATAAAAGCCACGAATCGGCGCGATCTGTTTATCACAGTTCGCGATACAGCGGACACACAGTAAAGCTGACTGATGGCCCCTTGTGTACGCCTGGTCATGATCGACCAACACGTAAGCAACACAAGGCGGATCATTATAATCGTCTCCTGAGATTGCTACCATTTATTATTAACGTGCGGCAGCAATCTCGATCGTTGCAAATCAAGCAGTGTGAAGGGGTTGGTTCTAAACCTGGCACTGGCACGCTGGCACTGGCACTGGCACTGGTATCATATTATGGCCAGAAATCATGAAAAAATTGTATATTTACGAAACAGTTATTATTTTGGAAGATAATAGGGCCAAACCAGTTTAACATGGATCAATTATGTTGAAAATAATTTTAAATTTTTTTTCTAGTTTTTTAGATTTTTCAACATAATTGATCCATGTTAAACTGGTTGGCCCTATTATCTTCCAAAATAATAGCTGTTAGGTAAATATACCTTTTTTCATGATTTCTGACCATAATATGACGCCAGTGCCAGTGCCAGNAATTGCTCGCAGAGAAAAACACACGAAAGACAACTATGGGACCACCAGGCGATCTGTCGCAAAACAAAGCAGTTAATTCAGAGCACGCGATGCGGACATTGTAACTATTGTTGATTGTAACAACCATGTAGAAGTATATGAGAGTCGGCGACTGGGTGGCCACGACTACCATCTGTTTGCTAATTTCTCAAAAGAATTGTAACAAGATATGCCGACAAGGCATTCATGACGCAACATGTAACAAGCTCGTACGGTGCCAATCATGCTATTTGACGAAACACGAAGTACGAAATACGAAATTCAACTTCATTTCCAGGACCTAATGTCATGAATGTATTTCTGGAGATGGTTGGTACCACAAATGTCCCTCCTGCCAGTGCGTCTTTTAGCATGTCATATAAGACCGAAAGAGTTATGGTGCATCTTGAGTTTTTCAATTTCCACTTCGTACATACGAAGTGGAAACGAAAGATAAATTTCAAAGTTTAATATACACCGTACATGTAACTCTATCGTTCTAACGTCATACGCTAAAAGACGCTCTTGCAGCAGGCGATATTTGTGGTACCAACCATCTCCTGAAATACATTACGTCATGGAAATGAAGTCCAATTTCGTATTTCCTACTTCGTTTTTCGTCAGATTTGCGAAACCTCCCTACTGTTTCCAAGTGTACATTCACTGTACAAACAAATCTGTAAAACTGTACCTACGATAAAAATTTGGTCAGGATCCAACCAACGGTTAGCACTTTAAAGGTTTCCGGTTTAGCCCCCGGGTGGCCAAGCCAGGAATCAAATTGAATCGAAATTTGGTGTCTGAGGTCATCTGACCTCAGTGGCACTGCTGTATCAAGTTTGGTGTCAATAGGCTTAGCGGTTACGAAACGTGCCCTACTAACGGACTACGACGACGACGGACACTACGTCATGACTATCTCACAGGTGAGCTAAAATATACTCTGAGGAAGTTTTTATTCTCATGAACTTTCATATAGGCCTACAACTTACGAATAATGTTTTCCAATAAATATCATGTACGAACCGTAATAGTAGGCCCTACACTAGGATTCTGAGAAATATCGCTATTTCTTCAAATGCCAATTGTGAAACATGTCAACCTACATGTCAACAACTCCCCCATCTGAAAAAAATGAAGAGCGTCTAGGAGATTGTGATTTGGCTTAATTTCGTAATGAAAGCGCAAAGGCCATCATAAGATGACTTTCTAAGATAATCCGTAGAATGCATAGGAAGGCGTGTCACTCATTTCCTGATGCCACTCTAATGCATCCGCTACTTAATTCCTAGTTCAAAGATCTTCGCGTGCGGAGACAGGGGGGTCGGACTTCTTACCATGTAACTAGGGCTAATCATAGTAATTCCAAGGTTTTCCTGATGGCGTCCATATGGTTGGGGAAGCGATTGAATAGGGCAGACGATTTGGACAGAGGAGGGGTAGTGGGATCGCTGCGACGCTACAGGGGTCATGCCTTTAAGAAAGGACGTAATTAAAGTTAAAATGTTTTGGAAATCATGGCCAGAACTTTGAGACTGGGACCTTCCGAACAACATGAATTGGGACCTTGATGGACATATTGGACGAACTTCCGTATGATCACGTGTTTTGAATTGTTGGTCTACAGATGAAACATTTGCTACCATAGTGAATATTTTTCATTTAGCATAGGCTTAAGTTCATTATCACAATTTAACCATCGTCATATTTGGTTATTGGTAAGTTATTCTTACAAGGCAAATAGAATGAGACTTAGTGCTGGCGATTGATGCCTTATGCGAGGGTCCGTGGGTTCGAATCCGGGTAGAAGGACGCGATGACGTTCACCTTGGAGGCCTGTTTTTATTTCATATTCAAATAGAATGAGAAGTGTTTGTGACCGAGTCCTGCAAAACCTGCAGTCGTCATAAATATCAATGCTGTGTAAGAGGCTAGAGCCCTGCGAAAAATACTGGCCTAAAGATAGCCCATAAGCCGCTAGCCCATACCGAGAGCTTTTCCCCGCCTGGCTTGTCCTGAAAGGCGAGTCAAGTCGGGTGTGATCAGTTCTGTCCCTCAGCAGGCTCTAATCCCCTCTACCAACATATTACGCCTTCGTGAGACAATGCCTCGAGTCCAACCCATCTGTTGCGTAAATATGGTTCACGTAGAAAAACTACCGGACCTCAAAGAACCATGTTTTTCGAAGCCAAAATGATAAGGTCTTATCGTAGTGTAATTATAAGGAGCGAACATGCCGAAATCATAAACCCCCTTATCTGTTTCATCAGCCTTTAACTTCCTACTGGCTTCTCGTGATACTGCTCCTAAATTAGGGGTTCGGTTTTAAAAACATGATCTAGCATAAGATACGTCTTTATGTCTTTGTGCGTTAGTGAACGGGGATTCGACTAATTGTAATATAATATTAACTGTTCCATTATTATATCTACTGAATTACAAGAGTGCTCTGCTGCAGAAAACGATTTGTTAACAGTGGCAAGCTATGGATTTCGTTCTGAAAGCCACACCGATGCAAAGCGCCATACACACAACCCTATGTATTCGGGGGTATGTATTTGGCCGTCATACCTAAGTATCTGCATGTATTAGGCCTGTCAGTGATAGTGCCAAATGCACGTTCGTGATGCAATGTACGGGCTTAGGTGTCACCCTGGAGACGTACCTTTTATGCAAACCTTTTATGTCAACTTACCTGTGTTGTAGGCCTACCTACCCTGACTCTTACTTACTTGTCAACTTACCGTGGGAGTACCCCCACCAACCCTTCTCCATAGCTGTGAACAGCTGTACATCAGACAGAGATTTGGCAGCCAAACTACATGTACATGAAATGCACAATATGAAAAAGAAGCGAACAACATACATGTACATGACAACACTACAATCGATGTAGTAGGCCTACCTATCAAGAACTGAAGGTCTTCATTGGTCTACCAATGACTTATCACCTGAGATGTATTTGCGATCATTTTCAATAAACATATTATTTCTTGGGTTACAATTCTGAAAATGACTCTTCCAGTGTTCACAATATAAATACCGTACGACAGAGTCTGGGTGGTGTACGATGTACAAAAACAGGTACTACATTGTCGTACCCAACACATCAGAGGACAACAAACAGAACATATGTTTTTGAGGAACGCAAAGTGAACTGGTTGAAAGGAACCAACATAACAGAGGGAGTTCGGGAGACGGGAAATTCTGCATCGGTAACCACCCAGCACCACTTCCCTAATGACAGACCTCATATCAAAGACTTCGTGGCACCACTTACCATGTTTGCTGGGTGGCTCTTTTCTAATCGGGTAGCTTACATGAACACTATCGGGTTTCCAGCACTCAACATTGCATATGGATTAAATTTGTTTGACAGACGGGTACTGGATATTTGAAGCAAATTTCAGGAAATTGACGAGTTGATTTTAAGTAATTGACTAGTTAAGTGGAAATTGTTAAGAATTCAAGGCCAGATTAAAATCGTCATCTTATAATTTAAATATCATGACCTGATATTTGATATTTCCTTTTGAGACAATTTTGAAGTCGAGATGTTGATGGTAACTTTTTTATTACGATGTAACAGTGAGACTAGAGTGCACTGCTTCGATGAAAATGACAAACTCATAGAAAGACTTGTGAATGGAACTGCTTTATTTTCGTATTCTATGTGCACAAGCAGCAGATGTTCTTCTTAGAATTCACTCTGAAAGATAAAACAGAACACGATTAATTCATAGGTAAAATAAAGAGCACATAAATTAATTTTGACGTGTAGGCCTACAAGAAAGAATTAATTGGCCTAGGCCTACATGTTTAAGCAAACAGGTGTAATAGAATCTCATGCCTCCCGATATGTGATGTCCCCCAACAATACATTTGCGGATTAAGCGGTACCATTGAACTGGACTGAAGAGAGACCAAAACCTTTAATCCTGTGACAAACAATGCATGGGGTCATCAGGAAGACGGGGACATAAAATTCTATCACACCTGCCCTAAGTAGGCCTACCAGTATACCGTACTGTAATCTATGCAATAAGTGGCCGCGGCGGGAAACCGAATTCACGCAAGATCACTGGTTATACACGTTGGATTATTAGTCAATGGGGAATTCAAAAGCCACGGGTTGAATAGGCCTGATTATCAGTTAATGTCGTAATGGACTTACCACACATGCGTAAGGTGTTACTTCATTTACAATGAAAGAGAAATGAACAAAATTACACTAGCCATTCACGAAGGAAAACTGGGCCTAGAAATCCGACAATAGGCCTACCATGCATGTCATGTTTCATTTATCCGTGGTTTCTACACTACATATTCCAACCCAACCTGTATAATCAGTGATCTCGCTTGAATTCGGTTTCCCGCTGCGGCCACTTACTGCATAGATTACAGTATGCATTGTATACATTGTATAGGCCTACATGCAGAGATTTGTCCACTGCTGTCAGCGCTGGGAAAACGACTCAAAATACGCGTGCAAATTATTGTACGCCCTAGGGAAAGTATATGTAGCTACGCGGTGACAAAGGCCAGCACTTACCAAGCAACCCTTGTACATGTATATTCGTAAGGTCAAGCATTGGGCCTAGACATGTAGTCTACATGTACACGCACGTGGTTTGCAATGTGACACAGCTTCATTCATGTGTCACGGCAGGTGCCACCGAGTCAAAACTGAGACCGGATGATATTGGCTAAAAACCAAGGCCTACTGCGACAACAGGCAACCTACTATAGGCCTACACGGCTCTACGGTTTAGAAATTGCAACCCATCTGGTCAAAAAGTGATTCCTTGGAAATTTCCACTCCAGTTTGGCACAGACATGGTGGACGTGTTCGCCAATGCGCCTATCTTTTTCGAATTGTGGGCGGCCAATGCAACCGAGGCCGTGACGTCATCAGGTGCCGAGTTTTAATGGTCGGAGAACATTTACCATGTTTGAGGTGGCCCTCAAGTCAGGACCGTCAGAATGTATTATTCCAACAAAAGAGTTCGTCTCTTTGCATTTTAAATGTCAAGTCTAATACTTGGCACAAGTCTTATATTGATATCAAATATGCCAATTGCCCTATGTTTCCCAAAGGGCTGGCATTGCAGCGTGCAGTTGGACCAAAGGGTAAAAAGCGAGCACTGTGACTTGCCGAAACTATTGAACAATGTTTCTTGCAACTTTTAAACTTACTTCATCCCTGACAGGTGGCCAAGGTGGTACAAAGCATTGTCCCCGGGCCTTCGAAATTCATACATCCACCCTGAATGCACCGGAGCGTAAGATTTCTCATCAGACTGCGAATTTTGAATGAATGACCTTGGGAAGTGAAGGGGGTACTCAAACGAAGGAGGGTAGTCCACGGGATCTGGGTCTTTGGGGTTCGGGGAGAGGGTGGCGCAGGAGCTTAATTGAAAACATGGGGAAGTTAATTAATCCGATTTTATGTGAATTGAATCAACACAGTTTAATTATGTTTCGGTTTAGTAAAGGAACTAGGCTACTTTTTTACTTTTCTTTCGTTTATGTCTCTCCATAGTATTCTTCTTCTGAACCATCACGTGTCCAATCACAACATATCCAAAAACCTGACCAATTTGAATCAGGAACCAGGAATTTAGGATAACGCCAAAGACATCTCGATTACCTATGTGTTTGAAGATGCTAAGCAACGTGACTTCCAGAAACGCAACCCATGACTCACGTTGCGAAGACACCCGTCGAATGTGCCACCATCTATTGGAAGGCGCTTCCAGAACGGATGTTCAGGCGATTCGTTTAATTTTTCTGGTTTTCTGCATGTTTTATAAATTTCCTCCAGGGATCTACGACTCATGACTTTCAATTTACAGTCCTAGGGACATCCAAATCAAAGGTTTACAAGCATTCCTAAATCCCTGTCTTAATCGTTGTCGTTTGATACCTTTATTCTGTTTGTTAAATCAAATATGTACATGTCCTTCAGATATCCAACATAGAGCAAAAAAACGAGAAGTGAGATTCACTTCTGGGATCTCTACTAGAACGTGCCTGAGGAAGACACCAGTTGGGGTCAAAAATTTGCGAAATTCGGAGACGACTTTAATTGTACATGTCCTTCAAGGGTCTGATGAGAACTGGGACTCGAATATTACAAAACCCAGGGTGTTCGTGCAATTAGTACATTGTAGTATCGTCAATTTGTAGTACCGTACCGTGTTACATCAGAATGGAATTAACGCCAACATGCAGTGTCAACGTGACTTTTAACCAGGCCCAGGATCGTACTGACGATTTCAATAGGGAGGTTTAGAAATCAAACGACAACGTAAACGTTGACGACAACGTTAATTTTGTACCGTAAATGCAATATAAAAACTGGTTAATGTATATACATGTAGTTGTATGAAAAATAACGTTGTCGTAAAGTTTACGTTTATCGTTTAATTCAATCTAAACCTCCCTATTGTTTTTTATGGACGTTTACCTTGGAGTTCGATCAAGCTTTATTCAGCCTGGCCTCGTCTACGACTTTAAAGTACTAATAGTCGGCCTATTTTGCAAATAAGTCCACCACGAGCCCAATTTTGGGTCCCCTCGCCCCTACTTGAACACGCTGAACAGAGATGTGCCTCCATTATTCGGCGAACACTTCGGAAATCGAAATCGTGTTGAAAAACATAACTGTCCTCTCCCTCTCTAGTCACTGGTGCCATCAGCCGGAAGATGTCCAGCTGGCATTGTGTACCCTGTTTAAGATACCCCCAAACTGTGTGCATTTTGGATTCCGAGCGTGTACAGGATGGAAAACTTCAACAATGTGTTTGGGCCCTTTATTTAATCGGCTGCTTTTAGGTAAAAGGCAAGATGCTGAGATCGTTCGCATCATTTCATACGTTGGAAAGGTGGCCTCGAGGAGTATTTCTGCTGCACCGTTGGGCAAATCGCTCCAACAGACGATGCACCGTGACGGAAGGACTTATCGCTGATATTTTTTACTCCTCCAGCCTCAGGTAGAAAGAATGCTGCCGGTCGACAGTTCAAAAGTGGCTGCTCATAACACGCCCACCTCCCCCTCATGAAAATACATTGACATTTGTATGGAGTTTACACGACAGATTCTCTTCATTGATCTGTTTACTCTTTGACGAGTTTTCCATTCGATGGACAAGAGTCTTTTGATTTTGACACGCGGATGATCTGTAGCCTTCGGAAAGATTATCACGTTCGGCACGTGAACTGATGAAGCTACATGCGCTTAGTTTGATTGGTTCAGTTAACAATTTCTGCCTCTAGATATTTAGGGCCGTTCTTCCCAACTTGCCGATAAGCATATTACCCGAACTTACATGTACGATTTCGAGTTCTGTCACAGGAACTAGTTTAGCTTTGAGTGTGTTTTCCTCCAATTTCTCCCTCGCCAAAAGTCATGGGCGCCATTTTATGCTGTGGTTGTTTCACAATTCCACACAGACCGGGAACGCTCCCAGCATATTTTTTTCGTCATATTCGGTGCACTAAAGACGATTCTCAGACATCCACACCACTGGCTATTTGGTCAAATCTTGGAGGAATTATTTTGATAATTCCTCCACGAGGTCAAATCAACTCTAAATCTCGATTTTTCTGAAATATCCGATTGATGTAGCCAAGATGGCGCTGAACTACGTTCGATTCGCGTGAATCTTTTCGCCCCTGAAGGTGTTATGAAAGGGTACGCACCAGTCCCGCAGAGAATATGCCAATCCCGCAGTCGACGAAAGGGGATGGCACTAGTGGTAGAAATGTCGCTGAAGGATACGACAATATCGCGCCACCTTCTGTGGTCACTATTGTTCTTAATTAAAAATACAACTCCTCAACCGCAATTGTAACTTTATTGCGAGCACAGACTCCCGAATGAAATGGCGTGGAAATCCCAGTGCACAAAATGCACACGAGATGCGTAAAATACAATCAGGGCTTCCCATAACCTGTAATTTCACTAATAAAGCTTTGAAAGCTTCTTGCACGCGGTGTGACTAGAGGCAATGATCTCGCTAGCCCAAGGGATGAGTCGTTTGTGGCGGAACACAGGCCACCCTCAGTTCAGCACGAATAAACACACGACATAACGTAATTCCTGAGGGCTGTAATTTTGATGATGTTTTCCGCCCAAGCAGTCATGTTTTGATCTTATTATAGTTTGATTGACAAGTCGTTGTCGTATTTTGGCAAAGGAAGCGCTTTGATGGCCAACAGACAAAATGTAAGGTCATTTCGGAACACTACATGTAGTACGTTGCAAGTTTGTCATTTGCCATGGCATTAGGGAGGTTTAGAAATCAAACGATAAACGTAAACGTTGACGACAACGTACTTTTGTACCGAAAATGCAATATAAAATCTGGTTAATGTGTAGTATGAAAAATAACTTTGTCGTAAGTTTATGTTATCGTTTGATTTCTAAACCTCCCTATTGCGGAGAGTCGTACTTAGGATCAAAAACGGCGGTAGAATTGGAGTCTCGTAGCAGTGTGCCTCGGCCCCAGGAGCAACCTGACCCTACAAGATAGCAGGCTAGCGCAGTAGCTGCGGTTCTCATGGCTGAGGAAAAGGATAATTTCATAGCAGAGGGGAAAGTACTTGATTAGACCAATAAGGACAAGAACCCATACTAGAGTCCCAAAGCTTCACGTCTCAGGCCCAGAAGCATTCTCGACCCTTGCTTGCGTGACGTTGTGTTATGGCCGGCTACAGCGGGAGGCCAAGTACGCATGACTAGCACACAATACACCATTCCCCGGAACAGATGGCCCGGGTGAACTGTTAATAGGACCGACCGCGCGATCGCTCGGGGCAAAAAATGAAAAGCGATCTAAATAATCTAGCTCTTGCCAATTAGGGTCGGTTTAATTCATAACTTTGACAACCTTTTCTTTAAATCTCGTTATGATTAAGTTCCATTTTTACCTTATCAAATATTTTGAATATAAGGACCATAGTAATCATGACCACAGTTGCATCATTCATCGTCTGCTGAGCTAGTTTCTATATCGCGAAATGTTGACGATTGTTTACGTCCCGCGATTCCTAGCGGCAAAGTTTTCCCAACTTCAAGTGATCAAATAAAAACTTCAGTACAGGATTTAAAACGTCCATTTCGACGCATAAGGAACCGTAATGGTTTTATGGAATTTGGTAAAAAAACAAAAAAAAATTGTTTACAACCCAACCTTATATTCTCACGTTATCTCATGCTATAGGCTTCCAGAAACATAGTAAATTGTCCCAGCATGCAACTCCGGCTGATACAACACCAGCGGAAATTCCGCCATTTTGTAATCCGTTGAGTTTCAGCCGCCGATGGCATTTTCACAGCTAGGCCGCGATGAGTTACGTATTATTTACCCATTTTGGTAATAGTAACCGTGGGAGACGAGAGAATACAAACGCAAAATCGGATCATTTTACCATCAATTGACGCGTTCTTGACAACAGTCCGCCGTCTGAAGCTGCCATCATCTCGGTGAAATTGGGGACGTTTGTCATTTTCCCTGGATGTTGCATCCAGGGAATTGTCCTGCAATATGAGATGGGAGATTAAACGTTTCCTGAGAACGTTTTAGAGGTTCCTTTTCTGAAATACAACTGCAGAAATGCACAGCAAAAAGTCAGAAGGAACAGAAAGTTCTCCTCTGTCG
Organism: Notospermus geniculatus; assembly: GCA_002633025.1. NCBI lineage: Eukaryota > Metazoa > Nemertea > Pilidiophora > Heteronemertea > Lineidae > Notospermus > Notospermus geniculatus. Next base: position 117,548 of record NMRB01001314.1, read on the forward strand.
ACTTCTTGAATGCATTACAAATACAATCATTAATATACTTATTTCGTTTTCACTTTGGGGGGGGGGTAATTTTTTTCGGTATCTCAAGTACCAACATGTACAGCCGCAAAAACTGCAGAATGAATAATGCAAAAGGAACAGAGAAATTTAAGTTGACTTTCTTTGACTGCCTAAAGTTGTATTAGAATTACATGTACTGTATATTTCATTGTATGGTAATGGAGACCCGATGACTTCCAGGAGAAAGTGTCATGTGCATTTATCTCGGGTACTTCTATATCTTGCCTTCGGTATAAGGGCTGTCCATTTGGTATTTCCTTTCTTGAACGTCGTCCCGGCTGCTCCCCAAAATATCCACATTCAGAATTTATCAGAGAGGATCGGAGATGAACAAGTGGTAAGAGTAGCGATTTTAGATCACCCCATCATGAACTCGAGGAATAATCCCACCCATTGTCCGAACCCCTTATCCTACTCATCTTAACCACTCCAAACAAGAACCAAATTGGATACAGCCGAAGATTAAGGTTACACCAGATTTCAATCAGGGACAAGAGCCACGTGGCCCAAGATTACGTCACATGTCAAACATAAGCCTCGGGGTGATCTCAATATGGCTGCTCGACGTCGTGGTGGACAAATTTGACAATGCAGCCACGCGACTGACAAGGGCTGGGTGTTCAATTTGCCGCACTGAGATGTTCTATTTCTTGTCAGGGAATAAATAGCTAGGCCCACAGGGAATGTGGTCCGTGTCGCTCGTTCCACTTTTTTTTAGCTTGTACATGTAGCCTAACTACAAAGTCCACTACCCTTCGTATAATTCTGGAAAAACAGTTGCGTAAAGGTCTTGAGATTGCCATATTTTTGTACCATCCGTATTCCAGTATTTTTGTTTCGGCAAAGAGTCAAAATTTCCAAGCATTTTGTTTTAGTTGCTGCGTTCCAGTATTTTTGGTTTGTCACAATTTGTGGCCACCGGTTGGAACACGAGCTGCGCTGAAATAGACATGCCGCCACCGTCCTTAATCATACCTGCAATGAACACATTCATCTACGCTACTTAGATGCAATATTTTCAACAAATACATCGCCATTTGCGCAAGGTTGTATCAGAGACAATGGCGGAAGGCGTTACACGAAGCACTGCAATACAATCAAAATGGTCTGTATCATCAATCTTAATATTATGATAGCTCAAGCGCTAATCAGCTAGCCACCCCTGATTAGACATTCCACGATTCCGCTAATGAAATTAATTAATCAGTGCTCAAATCTGATGACATTAATTTAGCTAGAGCTGCAGAAAATCGTTCGGAGCTCCGCGCCGACCAGCACCGTTCCACCTCCATCCGCCAAACAGGCTATGCTAATGGTATGTGGTTTATGCGCATCGTTCAGTTGATGACCCGCCCATCGCGTTCATCTTGTTCACTGCAGCCCGAGCGAGATGGAAAGCGATGCCTATGAATAATCTACGAGGCGCTAATTTAATTTTCACATCTGTAGGTCTCGCGGGAGGACGGGCAAGAATCGCTTATTATCATTGCCGTTGTGAGACTGAACGCAGTCAGAACTGGACTCCCGGAAGAATTGCTATTGTGTGTTCAATGTTTCGGAGCAGAACAATATCTCCCCTCGATTTTGATCCCTGAATGCGGACTATATCAGACTCAACCTGGTTAGTCAGGTTCCACAATTGGTGAAATCAATAGAATAAATTGAGCACCTTGAAAGCAACCAATAAGCTCAACAGAGCCGACTTTGTGCATTGTTCCACAGCTCCCTTGGTATTTCTACAATTCCTGCAGAAACCTATTGTTTTCTTTTTAGATTTGTGGCAAAATGTTAATTAATTGCATCCGATCAAAGTTTTATTGGATTAATTTTTATTTCTGTCTGTGTTACAGCTGAGCGCGAGTCGATGTCCGACAATAGATTCACGCATCCGATAATTGATTGCTTGTCGGCCATTTGCAATAAATTCTCGGTCTAATGACTCTGTCCCCTACACCTACATTAAAGTGGCACTATCAAATTAGGCTAATTGAGATTTGATTCACAGGTTTAACTTCGAGGAGACGAATGAGTCGTCATTATGATCACCTCAAAGTCGATCGAGGAGTCATTTTAGAACACCGTAACATAACGGATGAACGGTCTCTATTTCGAGGCAGGTTCGAATGATTTAAATTTCAGATGGGTGACTTAAACGGGCTGAACCTATAACTTAAGTTGTGTGGCGTAATACATTTTCAAGTAATTCATTGATGCATCACTTGAAGTGCGATACAAAAATTTACAAACTCTTGCAGTAGGTATAGGCTTTTGCCCGGAGCTGCCTTGGCCATGTTGGCCCCTTCACGGAGCGAATAGTCCCGCAGTTGATTTCATAGCTTCGTCAAAAAAATTTGAAAAATCTTAAGTAAACAATGTTTAGTACATGTAGTAGTAAGGGGATGTGCACAGGATATGGAGGGGGCATCCTCCCACTGCAGGGTTTTTGTAAAAACCCCTGCTGTGGAAGGATGGGGGGGGGGGTCAGTTACTTTTTTAGTACCGGTATGACATCCGACTATATCCAGTTGGTATGAACTCTTGGTCAAACCATTGCTGAGTTATAGCACTTTATTTATGGATCTCCTGGGAACAGCATTGTTGCTTTTTCGTGAAAGATTGATCGAGACACTTTTGGCAACAGCTGCAACTTACCAGCATCTTCGCTTACCAAGTATACAAGACTTTCGCGAGAATTTTTATCACCTCCCTCAGAACCCCTGACATCTAGTCAGCATCCAAATCGGATGAGCGTTGCAGTATCATCATGATATCATCTACAAGACCCGCTGTAACTCATGCAGTAATGTCCCCGGATCGGGCTTAGTGAGTCATTTGCGCCTAACATTCCTCGTACATCTTTATTAAGAAGTGATGTCACGTATAAGACATTAGTTTTATTCCTATTCATGAATATGTACTTAGCTCTGGATGGCGATGGTTGACATGGTTTTTGATAATAAGTCCCGGAATTATGCGGGTACGACGTTACATTTCCCGAAGCTTAATATGCGAAGGATCTTTCGCTAAGGGTACATTAACAGCCGCTTTTCCAGCTTCCTGGAGTCATTAAGGTATCTCAACATGAGGTGGATGTATAGTTGCTTAAGAAATATATGTTCTTTCTTGTTGATATCTCAGACAAGTCCTTGAGGTAATCAGTCGTTCTTCACTGTACACAAGAAATAGGCTATTATTCTTGGTTTCGCTGAAACAGGTTCTGGATTCAGAAAATTGATACCTACATGTACATGTACTCTTCATTCACCGTGCTTCATTCCACATCCGATTGGCGCGAGATTTACGGCCGATATCTCCGCAACTGCTGGGTCAAATTTGACACATTATACATCAATCGATTAGTCTTTTTGGCCGCTACAGGCATCATCGCTGTCATTTTCCCTAAAAACGTGACATAAAAAAGTTCCTTCAGCAATCACAGTTCGTGTTTACGGCCTAAATGGCGCCATTTTGAAACGACGCAATGCATCGCGCATGTGTAGACTGCACTGAACATCGTGGTGAAATGAAATGGGTTTTGAGAAAGGGATCAGTTATGTCGGCTTTACACAAAAATGAAGATAGCAGAAAGATACCGACAAGAAAGACAAGTCAATTGACCTGTTAAATTTGACCCAGGCGTTGCGGAGATCGGCCCAAAACCTCGCTCCAATCGGATGTGGAATGAAGTGTAGGCTACTCCTGATTAGGTCGTGTATCGTGCATTTCCTGAGCCTTCTTGAGGGAGGATCTACCGTCCTTCTGCGCTTGGGAGTTTCTACTCCTGCACACCACCACAATGACTTGGTGTCTGCGAGCATCATTCAGGCAGGTCTCGATTTCATAATTCCAGATTACTGAATTTTGTCGGAATATGAAACTTTCTCTGAGATTCTGCAGACCATGTTCTTGTTACGCGGATTAAACGGCCCGATTTCATAATCGATGGGTCCGGCGCGACAGGCAGAATACAAGACCGTGTGAATAAGATGGCTGTTCTCCCTGGCTGCCTTGCTCAGCAGTAGGCCATACTGTCATGACTGTAACGTTATGTATTGCAAATGGTTCAGGAAACAATACACTTTTTCTCAAATGGACAGATCTGAATAGTTGTTCCAGAAATGGTATGTACGGTGAGAGGGACGTTCCAACTCCCAATCCACATTCCACATTTTTTATACTACCTAGAGAGCGGGTCATTATAAAGACTGGAATGGTGATATTTGATGAGTGATATTCTTTGCATTGAGGGAAATTCGACCAAACCTACGGTACAGTACGTGCAGACAATTAAGAATTTGGATGTCTTCAGCTTGCTATGATTTTAGACATGAAGTGAGGGAGCAAAATCTTTATGATCATAACCTCTGGGGCGTAGGGGCCTACAGTCCTGGGGCCTGTTTCATAAAGTGACTTTAAGCTAATGGTACCTTTAACCAAATGGCAAATGCATTGAGTTAATGGTACCATTAGCTTAAAGTCACTTTATGAAACAGGCCCCAGCCCTTTAAATCAGTGGCAAGGGTTCATTCACACCTAGTCAAAGTTGTAGACTTCTAATTCACCGCCAGAAGTTAACCCGCACCACCGTCAATACTTACCACAGGAAGAAATGTACAGACACGAACTGTAGGCAAGCGCACATCTGGTCTAAGGCACGTTCATTGACACTAATTAAAAAATCAGATTAACTATGAATGATCATGAATTTATGATGGTTGATCGAACCGGTGGAGGCGCGTGGTTCTACCATCGTGTTACTTGTGCACATCTGGTGCTGGGTTTCCAAGTGTCATTTGGGACAAATTACTCTTGCCTTTTTTCAGGGAAAGGTAGTTTACACAACAAAGAATTTTACGAGTTGACTCGTACTTTTTTGCCACGTACAATCCATGTATGCAGAAACAGCGAACGTTTGATTTGCCTTACGGAAGTTTTACTTGCACTTTTGAAGATATCGCATCCCGGATATAAAAGAGTGTCATCGAACCAATACCACGAGCTCTTAATTACCTTAGCGTTGTCTCCCTTTTAGATGAGACGCCCTTTTCTCGGTCGATGCGCCGTGTCAATGCGCGAGAAAGTCAATCCGAGTAAAAGCTTTACCGGCAAAGTGACTCCGGCGCGTTCATTTGACAGTACGGCGCATCCTTTGTGAGGGGAAATTTTGTACGCGGCGAAGGTCGGGGATGAAACGCCTTGTAATACGACTTCATCTTAGATACATGTACTGTATCTTTCGCCGTAAACAGATTCTACAGTGTTCAGCAGTAGGCAGGGTACATGTATCAACACCTGGTGAATCTTTCATAATAGCCTAATATCTATGTGTAAGGAAGTAAGAAATAAAAGTGGAAAATAAGAAGTGGGAAATTTTGGAATTTTGCGCGAATTTTTCAATTCCTCAAATTGAGAGAACATTGTTTTCCCATTTTGAGAAATTTTCTTAAAATGACATGACATTTTGTCTGATTTTTCTGGCGAAATTTCTCAAAATGGGAAAAAATCTCCCAATTTGAGAAATTGAAAAATTCACGCAAAATGCCAAAATTTCCCACTTTGATTTCTTACTCCCTGTCCTAATCTAAAAAAATAACGCGTCTTCTATCGACTTTTAATTACTAGATGCATGAGAAACTAGATCAAATGCAAATCAGAAGGATATTCTAGGCTCTGCGCCAAGCCGGTACATACACCAAGAATACCGTGCTTTTCACGTGGAACTTCGCGGAGATCAAAAGAAAATGTTATTCATCTCAAGAAAATTTCCGGAAGGAAGATTCAAAAACTTTTTTAATGACACAACTGTACCGATGTTCAGCCAACATGATGTCCTAGGTTGGACAAAGTTATAATTCAAACAACGTGCATTTCAAAAATCGCCTCGATACAGGACCGCATTTTCAATCATTTTAATTCGTTGTTGCAGTTTCGTTTGGTAAACATTAACAAAAACATTCCCATCCCACCAAATTCGCCACATCTTTCCTCCCTCATCGCCATCAACAAGGCACTTTGATCAGTGTTCACATATCCTAGATGTTGTGATGCAACTTTTAATCAGGTGCAGCTTTTTCCCTTTTTCCTCAAGAACGGTGATTAGAAATGTCTTCAGAAACTGGAGAAACCTGCTTCAGATCAAAGCCACCATAAGAACCGATTCGGTTCGGGTTCGCCGGCAACATTCTCGTGATTAATTAACCACGCCTTGCGACAACAACAGGAAGTTCTGTAGTCGTATTTCGCAGTGGAAATCGTGCTGGAGAAATGGACATCATGGAAAATTCATTTCAGAACCATTCTCGTGGAGAAAAATTGTGACCCGGTGTAGTAGCTGATATAGTCCCCTGACGGTGACAGATGACATAGTCCTATAGGGAATATAGTCCCTTTCACCTCTTATGAAGGCTAGGAATAGTCGTCCGGTCAGGACATTTATCCCTATCATACCTGCCCTTTGTTGCACAATCGATAAGGCTTTGTTTGCCACCAACAGACCGTTGTTTTTTCATTGTGATCAGACTCCCAACATAACCCCCCCCCCCCGAGCAAAAAGGGACAAAACAGTTTTTTCCTCTAAAAAGTCATTTTTCCCTCTTCAAGCCGAGTTATTGTGGTGTCAGATGCGGGGAAAATGCATCTCAGAGGATGTAGATTTTCAATTTTTATTTGTGGCAGGACCCCCCGCTGACTTCGCTCTTCAGATTTTTTAATGCCATCACTTATGCCCACCCATTTATTTTTCATTACAGCAGCTATACCGAAATGCGCAGGTTGCACAGAGCCCATTTTAGACCGATTCATATTGAAAGTGTTGGAGAGATCGTGGCACTCCAAGTGCCTCAAGTGTGCCGACTGTCACGCACAACTCAGCGACAAGTGTTTCTCAAAAGGCGATAAAGTATTCTGTAAAGATGATTTCTTCAGGTATGTAGACATCTTGGGCAGAGGAAACAAAAATTTAACCCTTGCATGTAGTTCTTTGGATGGCACTCAAAGGTTAAAACAAGGTTTAAAACAAAGTTTAAAACTAAGTTCCTTGTGGACGTTTCGCCCACCCTTTCGGTAAGCCGTTTTCAACACAAAAACATGACGTTCAAAGAAAATTTAACCCTCTCACTCCCAGTTCAAGAAAATTGGAATAAATTCTGTCACACAGGAATTCACTGAAAAGTACTCCATATGAGCTTTCTAATGGATACCTAGGGAAAAGATACTTTTCAGCCCATTTTTCATTTCAAAATTGACAGAATGTGACTATGGCAATGATATGGAACATCTTTGTCGTGTGAAATAACATTAGGGTAGACATACCTGACAGCTGTTTTTACCACGCGCCATGCAATCCCGAGAACAAAATCAGGAAAGCATTTTGCTCGCTAGATTACTGAAAAAAGAAAAATCTGCTCCGAGCCCTCCTAAAACTTGGCATACGTCATTGGAATCTAGAATTTTACATCAACTTACTTTTCCAATAATTCGGTTATGGGTGGATCATTGAGACGCTGACGTCTGCGAACAATAGAAGGATTAAGCCTCGGTAGGCTTTTTAACTTAATCCATCTGCTATTGTTCACTCTGCTCTCTGGGCATTCTTGGAGCGCAGCTAAAAGCCCGCGGTACTAATCGCAAATTCCCTTATTGAAAAAGCTTTTCTATATTTCAGACGGTTTGGGACAAAATGTGCAGGTTGCGACCAGGGTATTCCACCAACACAGGTGGTACGGCGGGCCCAGGACTATGTCTATCATTTGGAATGCTTTGCGTGTATCATGTGTAACAGACAACTCAATACTGGGGACGAGTTTTACTTAATGGAAGACAGGAAACTCGTCTGTAAGGCGGATTATGAAACGGCAAAGGCACGAGGTAGGTACAATGAGTAAAATTTCCGGGGGCGTATATGGCCCGCACTAATCTATGATCAAACCATATACATTGTACCTACATGTATGTAGGCCTCCTCTGGGACACTAATCCTTTGCTTCGGCCCAGAGTTACTGTAACTTTCCTGTCTTAAGCCTAGGTCACATATCCACTCCGGGGCCCGTACGGCGAGTAAAAACAGACATTTGGACCAAATTCTACGGTGCCCAGTTTGATCCAGTCTAATTTCCACTTATCCATTGAGGCGATTTCGGCATAATTCATCTTAGATCCGTGTTTCAGTATCTAAAATCCACTGCAAGCCGCTGGGTGGGGAAAATCGTACGGGGCCCGGTGGATTTGTGACCTAGGCTTTAAGTTAACTTACGAATATTTACGACGTACATGTAGATGTACATGTATGTGATGAAAGTTACGTACGGTACGTCATACACGTATGCCATCCGACTTCACCGTTTCTTAAGCCCAGATCCTTTTATTTGATGTACGAACCTCCTCGACTAGACAGGTCCTAGACCTGGTTGACACCCTGTCAACTAGAAGGCAATCTTTCCGGCAATTTTAGTTCCGAAAATAGGGAGGTTTAGAAATCAAACGAGCCTAAACTTTACGACGTTATTTTTCATACTACACATCAGCAGATTTTATATTGTATTTTCGGTACAAATATAACGTTGTCGTTAACGTTTACTTTCATCGTTTGATTTCTAAACCTCCCTAATAACACAAGACCTTGCGGAATAGACTCAGCCAAAAAACACGTCGTTTCTTTGTATATGTACATGTACATCTGAACCAATGAATACTTAACACATTATCTTCGAACTGTTTTCTAGAATTCGACCTGGACTCGGCTAACAAACGTCCCCGGACAACCATAACGGCCAAGCAGCTGGAGGCACTGAAGAGAGCGTACAACGAAAGTCCCAAACCTGCACGACACGTTCGGGAACAGCTTAGCGTTGAGACGGGTCTTGACATGCGGGTAGTACAGGTAAGTCATCCCTCCCCACCACTTACCCAAACTGCTTGAGCTCCTCCAACCCTTTCATTTTCAACCTACGTAGACATCGTGTGGCCTGACCTTGGAATTGATCCCAATCTTCCGACTCGCAAATCCCATCAATATGGGTGGGGTGTCCCGATATTTCCTTGAAACCTGAAACATGATCAAATGGCTCTCGCTCAGTTTAATTAGTCCGCCAGGTATCGGGATACAAATCAGAAAGTGCTGCGTGCACTTTTATGCGGTGGCAAATGACTTGGTATGTGGAAAATCCACGATGTGGGCCATCAGCAAATGGGGACGTCCCAGTGGCAGTCAGGAAGCGGGCGCGATCGCGCCGGCGCCCGAACACGCCCGCAAATCTCATTTACCAGCGTTAATGATAGCGCCCGTAAAAGTAACATGGAGCGCAAGAAATTTTCATCACGCCTGTTGACATTTATGCCAGCGCTAACGAAGTCGCGCCCGTAACATTCTGACGGGATTGACGGGATCTGAAACTGTGTTTCGGTTTTTCCCGCGCGCGTAGCTTTTCAACCGACAAAATAGCTCCAATTCTCATGTTTTCCACCGATTGCGTGTTGTGTTTACACTTCGGCACCTCCGCACGCATTGTACAAGCCACACAACACTTCATCGACTTGAGTTGAGGATAGCTTTCAGGACTTTCACAACGTCGTGAACTTTTGTTTTTTTTCTCAGGGATGGAAAGAAATTGCCTCAAAAACTGTTTAGTTGGATTCCTGATAAAATTTCCTTTCCAGTGACATCAAGTTTGCCCGTGTTGGTCATTTCTACGAAGAGATACATGTATTTTTTTGATCTGGCTTCGCGCCAACAGCAGGCAGACGATCTCCATGAGCATGATGAGTGTGCACCTACGATGTTTCTGGTCAGCTAGTCTGACCTAACATGCCTAATGAGCAGAAATAAGCTGTGATGGACACTATGAGAGGCTCAAATTGGGTCTTTTGTTCAATATTCTGTTGATTTCATTGCAAGCTTTTTACTTAGGTAACCATTTTGGGGCCCAAGTTATCAAGTAAGTTTGACTGTCACAGTGGGAAGAAATATCAACCATGTGACATGTCAACAGCCAATCAGAAAATTACCTGTTTTAATATACTGCTGTAGGCGGGAAATTTGAATTCACAGAGAGGCCTTTCATGTCAAGGGGTGAGACTCTTGCTTTTACAACTTTTTGCACTTTGGAGCATTTACTGTGGTGCATTGTACACCTCATGGAAAAGCAATGTTAGAGTTAGTAATTGGTTAGACATCGGATGTTGTGTCAGGTGAAGCATCATGTAAAAAAATATACATGTAGCTCCCGTAGGTAAGTCACGGGAGTGACATGAATTTAGCTCCAGTCGGCAAACTGACGGGAGTGATTAACAAATAGCTCCCGCCATAAACCTACGGGAGTGACAGATCACTCCCGAAGCTTTTTTTCCTGACTGCCACTGACGTCCCCAATTGAAAGCCTCCCAAATGACACCATACGTCATCAGAGCCAATGTCTGGTATCATTTTCACGAAATGTCCCCATTTGGATGGGATCAAATCTAATGTCCACAGTTAGTTGAATTGTGGCGGACATGTCATTTCTATACCGACCAACTGGGGACGCACAGCCTTATTAAGAGTAATGTCCTCATCCGACACGTGTGCTGCTGTCATTGTGTGGATGGCCATGGAGGATGCTGGGGTGCGTGTTTCTCAACATCGCCACACCACCAATCGCATCGGCAAAGTGATGCATTCATCGTCTGGACACTTAAATAGAGATGCTTTATTTTAGGTTTGGTTCCAAAACAGAAGAGCGAAGGAAAAACGACTCAAGAAAGACGCAGGCCGACAAAGATGGAGTCCGTATTATCGCATGAAGCAGTGCCGCGGGGGCTCACAACATGAATCCGACGGGGGCCAGAGTGCAGACGAACGTTCAGACGACGCAACTGACCTGTCTTACCAAAGTGAGTACAGTGAGTATCTTACCATTCATACTCATTAGGCCTATCCCATTGACTGATATTGATCTATATGCCCAACACCAGTACCGTATTTCGCATCTCAGATCACTAAAGCGGGTGATCCACTGTCGCGATTTGGGCTTGAGACGGGGTTGCGGTCCCTTGCGATCGCCTTATATGGCAATCGGAAGTCCTTATAAGGTAACCGCAATGGAACGCAACCGCGTCTCAAGCCAAAATCGCGACAGTGGATTCGAAGCTTAAGTAAAGCACGAAGCCTAAAGGCGGTGACAGACTGGCGCGTAAGCAACGCGTCGGAAAGCGTTCAACCAATCAGGGAGGCGGTAACACCGACCGAAACACATACCGAAGAATCTGATTGGCGGAACGCCTGCAGGACGGGCCAGTCTGTCACCGGCTTTACTGGAATTCGGGGCTAGAGTCAAACACTGGAGCCGACTGGCTGTCACGGCTGACGATTAGCGACACCGATGACTGTAGGCTTTATCAACAATGTGAAATTGGCCACAGACGTCCAGGACATAGGGCCTATTTCGATAGGCTGGCATTGCCATTGGTCGAACCTTGGATGTGAAAGTACCGTGTGCGGAAAATAAAACCGCGAACATCTGGCAGATGCAATGACAGCATAAATTGTTTGCTTTAGGCCAGACCTTGCCTTCTTATACATGTACAGTACATGTAGTATGCAGTCCCCACATACTGCTTTCGCTATTCTTTCATAACATAATGATGCAGAATGTATGCATTTTCATTAAAAAAATATAGAAAGGACTCAAAAGGAAATGAGTCACTGACCACTTCTCAGAAGTGACGATGACGTACATGCTCCTAGTTTTTCGCAACCTTTGACATTCACAGAGAAAAAAAACATCTCCTTTGAAGAGAATGTTGTCTGAAGATGCTATGAAACTGTATGCATTGTCGGACAATGCATGTTGAAGTCAATGCACGGTGGGGATCTTAGCGTTACAATGGTAACAACCCTTTGGGTGCAAAACCAACATGGCAGTCAGTCGAACGAATTGCTACGTATTACGATGTTCCAGTCCGATCAAACTGATATAATTTTGACAACAGTGAGTTTCGCAACCGTCCGGTAGGGCGAACGACTACGCTCACCTGTTGTTCGGGTGTATGCCTACATGTATTCAGATTAGTGCGGTTTCGCAAATCTGACGAAACACGAGGTACGAAATAGGAAATTTAACTTCATTTCCAGGACCTAATGTACATTACCGGTATTTCTGGAGATGGTTGGTACCGCAAATGCTCTTGCCGCCAGTGCGTCTTTTAGCATATCATGTAAGACTGAGAGAGCTATGGTCCATCTTGAATTTTTAAATTTCCACTTCGTAGATACGAAGTGAAAACGAAAGATGAATTTCAAAGTTTAATACACACCGTAACTTTATCGGTCTAACGACAAACGCTAAAAGACGTTCTTGCAGCAGGCGATATTTGTGGTACCATCCATCTCCTGAAATAAATTACGTCATGGAACGAAGTCCAATTTCGTATTTAGTACTTCGTGTTTCGTCAGATACATGTATGCGAAACCTCACTATTAGAATCAGCTGAACGGTTGCGAAAACTCTGTATTGATGGATAAAGAGCGAGATATCTTCGGTTTGGTAGGTCTCATATTTCGAAGCACTTTTCTAGTTTTACCATTTTTTCCTTCATTTGTAGATGACCTCGACGCCATGGAGAACGAGGTATATTTACCTGTAGAACGTGGACACGAGATGGACAGACAGCCAAACCTTGGACAAGTCGCTATCGGGCCACCCGGGACACCCCCTGGCCCCGGAGAGCAATGGATCCATTACAACAACTTACCTCCCAACGGGCCTTACGTGGGTCGCCACTCGCCTAATATTCCCAGCATCGGTCAACAGCAGATGATGCCGTCGGATGCGATGCCCATGATCGGTGGGCCTGTGGGGCCAAGAATCATGCATCACGATGAGGCAGACCACAGTTTTCCGGAGTACCCCCCAGGTCAGACCCCGAACCACGTGGAGGTGTATTGATAGAAGCCCAAACTCGAGATATCCATGACATTTTATTGGTGCGCACACGCTTTGTGACCTTGAACTCTAAAGGTCATGTTCAGTGACCTTGACCTTCTTCAAGGTCATTCACTCAACATATTCTTGCCAAGGAGAATACTCCGAAAAAACGTTTTCAGGTGTTTGTTGTATGTATCCTGGATTTTTACCACAGTCAAGGACAGCTAAACATCAGAGAAAAACAGAAGGCGCCTTGTATCCAGAAAAACGTAAATGAAAATAAAATCACGGATTTTATCAGAAATCTGTTCATCTATAAATCCGTACATGGATCGATACGGCAAACAACCTGAATTCTCAATGAAATTATTTTCGATGAAAAAATGTAGAGTCATAATTTTAACTTGTACATAGACACGAATGATGATGAATTGGGTCTATACCACTATACAGGAATACACTGTTTGTTCATATTTGTACTTATGTCACGGCTTTTATACACACTTGAATTACATGTAAACACCAGGTACGGGAGATCGCGGACAGCCACGCTACTTCTCGTAAAATAAAAAATTTCTGCACCCCTTCACGATGAAAGTAAACTACGGTCGGTGAGCAGGAAACGTACACTGAACGTTTTGCTGGCCAAGACTGATGAAGAAATTTTGCGTCGATGTACATATATACGTGTACACTGGCTACATAAAATATCACCACAATTCTTTCATTGCATAATTAAGTTTCGAAGACTCTTTTGGCCTTTTGCACCCATTTACACACTGGGCTCATTCTAACGGTTCATATTTCGGTTTTGCAGCGCAGTTTCCTCAGTTTTCGTCATTCTGCCTGCAACACAACAGATCAAGGGCTGACTGACAACCTCATTGTGTACAAAAGCGGCCCATACACGCGCAATATTATTGCACAATATGAGGCTCAAAATGGGCAATAATATTGCCAATTTTTCTTCTACCCATCATACCAGAAGCAGATGCCCCTATTTTGGGCCCCATATTGTGCAATAAGGCCGCTTAAGGCCCAGGAAAACCGCGTGGTAAATGCAGTACCCCCTCTAGTGATCAGTGGGAGAATGGGTGAATGAACTAATAGCTACATTGTATACTCTACGCTACAGTGCACAGCACATTTACAGGTCAGAGTTGTTACTTCAATTTAACATCCCCCTGCTGTTCACAAGTTGTGACACTGCTTTTTCCCATTAGAGGGCCGTGTCTTGTAGTTTCCTCGGTTATTTAATAATTGTACTTAATCTGTAATTTCAATGGATGTTTCATCACCTACTTATTTTACCACAACTTCTTTGTTAATTATACTTTTTTGTTTTTATTTATTTATTATTACCACATTGTATGTTTACAACTAGGGCATAATCAAATATCGCATAAGGAGACGCACATGATCACTGGATAATTTTTCGTTTCAAAGTCAACATGCTTGTTTTAATTCTGTGTTGAATTAAAAAATCTGTACCTAGATACGTATGTCATAGGCCGTCTTATATAGGCCTAAAGCGGGCAGCACACCAGGAGAGGTGAGGACGATATCGCCAGTGATCTGATCGCCACCGATCTTCTCGAAGCCACCGCAGACGAGGCGATATCATTTTCGTTTATGCGGTGGTTGGCGATATGCCCGGCGAAAGGCCATGCCTCTCGCCACAAAATCAAACCACAGGCGATCATCGCTGGCGAGAAGATTCCACGGATCGCTGTCCAGCGCCAACCAACCATCATGCTCGGTGGCGATCAGATCGCTTGCGATATGGCCGAGTCACCTCTCCTGGTGTTGCTCGCTTAGATTTAACCGTTATGTCAGCTCGGTATCCAACATACATGCAGAGCACGATGTTGAGCACAACGTTATGTCAGCTCGGCGCAGATAATTGTACAATACAAATTTAAGTTACATTGCCTTGGAACAAAACAGTTATGTTTTTTTTCTTCATTTTTAACTAACAGAAATTCATCCTCGGAACCACTGTGTTATATTTAGGCCTAAATTACTTGACAAGACTCACGTCTATTTTTTATAAAGATGAGCCATTTGTCTATAGATATGGCACAATACGAGAGGGTGTATTTTTGAATTGTGAACATTTCAGGCCGTCAAAGTGTATTTAAAGTGTAAATCTAGTCATAGAGAATAAAATATCGGTCAAATAAAATTGAAACTTTCTTGAAACGTTTTTTTAATGCAGCAGAGGTAATGCCAAGAGCATTTGGACAACAAACAGGCCAGCAGGCGTTCAACGACAGCCCATCTGCAAATCCCCTCGCAAGCAAAAGGCCCAGGTGTAACATCTGCCAGTGTTTCTGTGTGTGAATTTCCCCCTCATTGTATTGCCCTATTGAACAGCCACGCTTTCTCTCGCTGCCTATTGTCACTACGTTCCCAACACAAAGAGAGAAACACTGAAAACAGGGACCATTGGCATATGTTACACCGGTCTTCCCTTTCAACCTGAAAAAACACTTTAATGGACATTTACCAAAGGAATAGGAAATAGACAACAGTGCCATTTTCTCGTCACAACCTGACCTGCCTGAAGTATTATCAGGAGAAATATCAACCGGAAGGACAAGAAGTCATACACTTTGACAAAAAAGACCCTTTGTCGTGTCAAAGTTGATGTGGTAGGAGGGCAGAAGAAGAAAACTCAATCACCAGGCAGCTTGCTGGACGAATCTGGCCGCTAAGGATTCGGTGGTATCTGTTTACATAAAAACAACCAGGTCACGTGTTGCCCGTTCGCGGTGTTGGCTGCGCTGTTTAATGTTGCGCCTCTTTGTTTTTCTCCGCTTAATACCTCCGGTCCATTACTGCGATGCACTCTGCACGGTCTGTTGTACAATTCAGTACAAGTTAAGTGCATTCCTATAGAAAATGCACAGTGTTTTTGATCAAGTAAACCTGACACGGACGGAATAGAAGTAAGAGGCAGTTGGATTAACCGATTCGTGCACGTGGCATTTCCGGGACACAGTTCTCGCGTTACCGAGAATTAGAAATTTGTAGGTGTTTTGACGGCACTAGGGAATTATTAATTTCGCTGTCATAACATATCGTTTACAGCCCGACATGTCCTCCATCGGATCACATGGCCTAATCCGTGATCTACGGGGTAGGGGCGTCGGCCGCTGCGTTCCCGAGCGGCGTCCACGGTT
>NMRB01001314.1:143561-154369 GCA_002633025.1 Notospermus geniculatus
TTTTTTTTTATTTTCAAATAATTTTTTTCCCGTTTTCTTCATGGATGGGGGAAATACCACCAGCAAACTATCTCTCCACATGTTTAAAGCACATATTTCATGAAAAATAAAGATGATTTCAAGTGATGAAGCATTTCTGTGCATTGTATAGAAGGCACTGCGTAAGCAAAGTGGGAAAATTTGAAATTGGTGAAAAAAAATTTTCGATGCGGAGGGTCTGGGAATGACGCGGGCGCGGACAAGAAACAAATACTTTATTTTTTTTGGCCTTAACCCTGTACTGTGACCGATAGGCCCTACTATATATAACTTGAACCTGCACTTAATAGGATGGAGTGTGTTAGGAACAAATAAACGACATGCAAATAAATAAAATGTTGGAGAATACTGGTGTAGGCTATGTATATACAAGACTAACGTACCTGTAATCTGTTTGGAGGGATATTTCAACAGGAAGTCAGGCCTTTAGATTCCCCTGAAGTCCAGAAACCCTCTATTTTTTTACCTTATTTTGGGGACATTTTTCGTCGCGTAGTCATCTCCATCTAGCCATCAGTCACCAAGGAGACTGGGTTTTATAGTTATGAGAGTCATAGAAATAAAGAAAACCCTATCCTCCATGTCTGAAAACTGCAGAAGAGCTATTTATTACACTCCTCAGAAATGCTAGGAGAGCTATTAACTCTTGGGGAAAACTTTAATGACAAAGTTTTTTGTCTTCATGGAGTTTTTGTCTTGGAGGGGCTGAATTTGGGGACATCAATTTTGGGGACATTCATTGGCAGGAATTTGGGTGACACCTTATAACGGTGTCGTTTTGGGGGAATCTAAAGGCCTGGAAGTGTGCGTCCGACTGTAGTTCGACCCTGATTGCGAAATGGGACCTTATATGCAAGATGACAGCACACAAATAGTCAATTACTGGTACAAATGACAGATATACCTCTTTGTCACTTGGACAATTACAGATAAATTATTGTCAGTTTCACAGAAAGATGACAGGGCCAAAATATTGGGTGCAGTAACCATGGTAATAAGGTCTACAAATTTAGCATCATTACAGAGAATAAACACTTAGGAACATGTATCTTATACATCGTAAAAAGAATTACACACACACACATGCAGAATTAGCTAGTGGGCGTTCAACCCTCTTCTACGTAATTTACACAGAGAACATGAATTACATGAAAACATCTTTGTACACCTAATTTGCACTTTTGCCACCTATCCATGCCCCCGGGGGTCCATGCCTCAAACCCCCCACCCACCCACCCACCTGTAAATCAAACATCTAGAGGCTTTTGACCCAAGGATACATCAGCATGGACAGTGATGATGATTACCATATGTATTCATGAAAATAGCACTATCCGTTTTACCTACATGTATATTACATGTATTTACATGTATGTATTCAATAGATTATTTATATAAATGAGTACATGTACCCTACATGTATTCAGTAGTTTATTCATATAAATGCCTTGATTTTGAGAATGACCAGGTGAAATTAAAACATGATTCTCTAAAAGGACCAACATACCCTAATACACTCCGACATTCAGTCACGTCAGTAATATTTAAGACGTCTACGCACAGCCAATTTTCTCTACTGTATTCTTGGTACGTTTACCGTACTTTGGGACTGACTTCCTGACAGCAGCGTGCATTACTTATACTAGTCACGTTTTCTTTAACACCGGTATGTTTTTGATACTACCATGACTACCTGTGCCAAAACACTGACTTCTGACAGCAGCTGACATCGTTTTTGGTACCTGTGCCATTACACTAACTTCCTGACAGCAGCTGGCATAACCTACATGTATATTTGTAAGGTTTTCTTTACTATGTTTTTGTACTACCTGTGCCATTACACTGACCTCCTGACAGCAGCTGGCATAACCTATACTTGTTAGGTTTTCTTTACAATGTTTTTGCTACCTGTACCATACCAATGACTTCCTGACAAAAGCTGGCATAACCTATAGGCCTACTTGTAAGACTGGAAAGCCACCGACAGCATTCACCCAGAATTCACAATGCGGTGTCAATTTCACTAAGAAAAATTGTGAAATTGATTCTTACCTACACAAAACTGTGCAAATGCCACAGTCACACTGGCGTGGCCTCGTGTTTTGAAGATAAGTGACATCAGTAACCCCACAGTCACACTGGCGTGGCAGACATAATACTATCAACACTGGAATCAACTTTCCAGAGCTGGGTAGTGATGCTGTAAATCGCAGTGACTGACATTTCCAGAAGAAATGAGGTAATACAACCAAAGGAAAGATATCAGCGTGTATGACACAACATTTGAAGTAGAAAGGATTGGAGTGCTATCTCTGAACAAGAGAATGCAATGCCTAGCACAGTAGTTGCCGTTATAAGCGACAGTTTGATTTCACTTACATATAATGTAACTGTAATTATCGAAACAAATTCCTAGTGTGACATTACCTAATAGTTTGTAGCCTCTTTGGATTGTCATAAAAATATGCGAGATTGGTACCGGCTCATAAGAATCCATGATAGAATTCGAGTCCAAGTACCCGTCAATGGGGAACCGGCTTGCCCAAAGGAGGCGCTGGGGAACAACTCAGTTTTAACACAAAAGCGCATGCGCTGCGATGTTGAAAACGTCACTGATGTCGCGCATCGTTTGTGACATTATGTGCGATACGTCATTCAGGATCAATGACATTGCTCTTCGGTTTTTATCCTAAAAGAGCCAATTTTATCCATGAAATTCAACATGTTCCCCCTTGAATTTTCCTCTGAAAACATTCAGATACATTGGGTGATTTCAAAGTTGGTGTTAACACCAGGTGTTAACACTGACACCAACACTAACCCCCATCTCAACACCAACTTTGAAGTCAAGCAGTGGTGTTGGTGTTAACGCTTAGTGTTGGTGTTACCCAATTTCAAAGTTGGTGTTGAGTGTTAACATCAACACCAACACCAACACTAACCCCCATCTCAACACCAACTTTGAAATCAAACAGTGGTTTTGGTGTTAACACCTGGTGTTGGTGTAATCTCATTTCAATGTTGGTGTTGGGTGTTAACATCAACACCGGTTGTTGAGCTAAACCGCAGCTGGTGTTTACTCCAATAAAATATAAAGGAGTTTCTCGTTGTGTTAACACCCAACCCCTAGGGGTTAACACCAGCTTGATTTCAAAGTTGGTGTTAGTGTTTATAGGCCTGCATGCATTTACCTCAGAATTTGAATCAACTTCCTCTATTTGGGCCAAAACATAGGCATAAAGCTTGTTATCACCAAATAAGACATCTTACCTGATAAAAACTTGCGAAATCAAAGAAATTTGACCAAACCACAGCCAGCCAAACAACTTGGATGACAATCTGGGGATTCCCCAAGGTCAACACCAACACCGGTGTTGACACTGGTGTTAACAATGGTGTTGACTGGGACCTGGTGTTTTGGGCATCAGTTCAACACCATCCACCAACACCCAGTGTAGACCAAACACCAGTGTTGACACCAGTGTTCACTCTTGGTGTCAACACCTGTCATGGTGTTTGGAGGTCTGGGTAGACACCAACACCAACACTGACACCCAACACTAACACCAACACCAACTTTGAAATCACCCATTGAGTCAGTCATATACTTAATGATAAACGTGTAAAATTCAAAATTCAATGGACTACTTCATGTATATTACGGCTAGAAGTAGGGTGTAGTTTCAGAATTAAATGGCCAATAACGTTGGCTTGACTTTCGACGTCACAGTTTAAACTGAGCTGTTTGACAGCGCCACGTAATGGATTAGTTCCGCTGGTTCCTCATTAAATTTCACAAATTCCTTCTTCTGTTTTGCTTCAGGTAAACACGTGCACTATCAGCTGTAAATTTTGGTTTCCTCGTCGCCTCTTTAGAAATATCACTACAAGGCTCCATTGACACACCAATAAAGTCGAGGACAGCACACAGTCAAAGCTAGTAGTGTCCAAGAATCGGCAATCACTATACAAGGAGATACTGATATCAATATACAAGTGTGTACTGATATCACTATACATGTACAGGTATTCTGGCGATTTGTTCAAAGCAGCTTAAGAGTGCCAGTGAAGACAGACTCACTTTCCATCCACAATTGTAGCTCAGAATACTGAACTGTTAAGGAAGCGAAGCAAGAGTCTCAAACAGGAACCAGGACCGTATTTTACAGTGCTTCACGTAAGATGGGCGCAATCACGCTCGCGCCCACAAAATTGCACCGCTCCATTGACCGCGCTCCTCTTCATCCTTGAAGTTCAGGCGCGATTGTGAACAGCTCTCCTTCACGAGTGTGAATAGCTCTCCTCGAGCCTTTGACAGGGTTCGTACACTACCCCCAGACCTAAAATTCCAGGACTTTTCAAGGAATTCCAGGGCCAAATATCCCGAAATTCCAGGACTATAATTTTGCCAATATTCAAGTTCTTACCAGGCTCAATCATTGATCTACATGTATGATCACGACATCACTAACCCAGACAATTCTACAAGCAAGTCGGGTTTTTTCCGCATTACATTTTGGAAGGGCCAAAATAAGGGCCGATGACTCGACGAGTTTGATCGCGAGGAGCTCAACTGATTCAGCTCCTGCAGATTTCAAACGTGAAGCACTGATTTTAGCCTCTTTTCTCACAGACACTGCCCGGTTTTGAAATCATGCCTTTGCGCCTCAAGATCCATATCCAGTTAGTTCATGATTCTTGTATCACAGTTTATTTCAAGACAATCAAGTGGAGGGCGACCGTGAGCGGACCGATTTTTCTACCGTGAAGTTGTACTGAAACTGAAAGAGAAAACGAATAGGAACACTGTAAACTCCGATATATTGGCAGGTATAAAATTGTCTTTCGGGAATTCAATGTTAAGCCTCTCAATCCCCATCGCGACTTGGGCTTTAACAGTGTATATCTCCTTACAAAGTTTGTCCTTTGCCCCAGTACACTCGTCCCCAGTGGCTTCGAGCTTAATACTTGTTTATACGCTCTCAACCACTGGCACAGATGGGGCCTGATCATGTTTCTGAATGCTAAATGGCGCAAACTGTCATCAACCAATCAGCGACCAGTATTTCACGCAACTAGGGGAAAACATGAAACATTTTCTTATTGGCTGATCATTCATTGGCTGGTTGATCGAGCACGTTCGTCAACAACTGGTAGTGACATCTAGTGTTCAGAAACGGACTTTGGCACCAAGTGTTTCAGTGGTTGAGGGTGACAGCTTCGAGCGGAGGCCGATACCACTGAATTATTGAGTGTATGCCCCAGTAGAAGAACAACAGAGTAGTTTGTCACAAGAAATTTGTCCTCAAAATTATTCTGTATTGAAATGACTGAAGACGCATTATCTATAACTAGCATGGTGGTACCCGTGGCGAGCACATTCACAGGATGCATGTGGCCAGAGGATGGCATTTTGCTGTACGTCTCTGTGTGTGGGAGGAAAATGTTTAGTGGGGGCCAACTCCTCGGACAATAATCTAGGCCTATGGGAAGCAGATGGCAGCAGTTTTGTGTTGAAGTTCCTATTTTCTGATCACCCTGCCTGGTTGAAGACAATGCATTATACCTGGTTCCATCGGCCACCGTGTAGATGGTGTTGCGTACGCAGCGCCAACAACACGGTGGCCAGCGAAACCAGGCTAGTGGGCATTGCAAATCATTGGAAGTTTCTTCCTGCATTTTATTCGTTTTAAGGGTAAAAAATGTAATGCCACCCGCTTAAGGGCCACCCCCATGTCATTTTCAACACTTCCTGTGAAAATGGTGCCATTTCGATCAGAAACCACGGAGGAGTTCGTGTTCGAAGTTAAAGCGTCACCGTCAATTATAATATAGATGTTTTGATGATAATGCAACATAATTATGTAAAATACCACTGCAACAATTGATAAACCTACCTCTCTTTCTATCTCCATCATAGTTTTATATGCAATGTTTGGCAACGGGAACTGAAAGTATGATTACAAAAATGTTAGGCCAACATAACAAATGCTAACCACTGACCATACCAATACTACATGTGTAAGTATAGCCCCTGCTGGCCATGCCAATAAGACCCCTAATAGGTATACTTCATTGGCTGAACAAGCTGTTTGAGATCTTGATCCAGAAATGCCAATACCCATAACACCAGATGTCCAAACCCAGAGCTCTGTATTTAGCTATACCTTGCTGTTCTGTTTATTGCCCTACCACCATCTGTTGGATGGTAATATGGGAAACGAAGTTCTATAAATAGGTATTCAGCGGTGGGGGTGAGCGCGTAATGGGAAAAGCCCAATATTGTAAGCTGTCTCTCAAGCCCGTGAGAAAAATGGTTCGTGAAATCATTATTACACAATTTCCTCCTTATCTGTACCCCGATATTATGGGAAATACCGGGGTACATTAGGTCTGCGACTCAAAGGGATGTAAATGTAATGTTGATGTCAACAGACCTAAATATCGGGATACTAATAAATACCTGCTTATATCAGACATCTGATTGCTGAGCAAAGAGCATTAACTTTGGTAATACTGTAGGACAAAGTAAAAGCAAGTTGTGTCAGGTACACAAAAAGACACACTTACATCTGTCAGATTTTTGCTGTTTGCGAATTTTTTGTTGAGTTCGAACGGCACCCCAGATAATGCTGGAAGAGAGAAATGTTCTGAGTGACCAGCAGCTGAGAGGAATCAGAGGTACAACCTGGAGATTATACCTTCCACAATTTATTCTTTTAGAAAATGATGCGAAACAAGCAAAATACATGGCCTATGTGGTATTTCTCACTGGCTTGCTAGGCATGTAACCCATCACATCATTATCAAATCAGGTATTAAGTCGCACAAGATATGAACCAGGATGAACCAAAATAACCCCAGGAGATAATAAAGGAAGAAATGTAATCACTAAGATTTTACAAAAGACAGACAATACGCCTAGGCCTACTGAAATTGACAAAACATTGGTCTCAACCTGCCAACTTCAGAGCGACTTAAGGTACTGTCACACTGAAGTACATGTAGTTCTCAAAAGGTCCTGTCCCGTCCTAAAAAAATTGTAAACGGGCTAGAAGGTGTACATTGTAATGTTGGCCAAATAATGTCTCGAAGTGCTGGAGCACCCTTCCTATCCGAGCCTGTCCATGAAGTTTGTAAAAAGACTGTGAAAAGTTGTTACTACTGTTCGCACACAGTTTGAGTCCATTCGGCAACATTTTCAAGAACGTACTGAGAACTAACTCAGTGTGATGGGGGCATAAGTACCGGTACTCGTTTTGTGGTGATGGGTCACATATTTAACAGGCAGTTTTTACAGTTTAACTTACGTGACGTAGCAATATGTCTCTGTAACGTGGTAGTATTGTGAGACCCGTACTGTTGTGGGTAGGCCATCCTACTATCAATGGGAGCCTGTTGGACGTTCACCACCTGCGTAGGCCCTACTCTGTGATCAGTGTATGCCTGGGTGTACTGCTGTTGTTGTTGCTGGCCATTCCAATACCCGGTACCACCGGCTTGACTGACTTGATTTGGAAAGGCATATGGTAGTGTGACTGACCTAGAAATCACACAAAGACTGTAATGCTATGGCTGTGACATGGTTTCGAAGTGGACATAATGTGCAGAGAATATAACAAAGAAATTATCTCAAAGGCTTTAGTTGATAAGTAGGTCAGACAGTCCTATTTCGGGATAAGTC
Organism: Notospermus geniculatus; assembly: GCA_002633025.1. Lineage (NCBI taxonomy): Eukaryota > Metazoa > Nemertea > Pilidiophora > Heteronemertea > Lineidae > Notospermus > Notospermus geniculatus. The sequence goes on from NMRB01001314.1 coordinate 151,285, forward strand.
TGGAGCACAGGCCACGCATGACTACTCAAATATGATGACAATGATAATGAAAATAATAATATTAATGAAAATAATAACAATAATGTTAGGCTTTTTTAGAGGCCCGGATCCAAGGGGGCCCACCTGGCGCACGACCCCCTTCGACCAACAAATCTGTAAACTTGACCATGAAATTCTGAAATTTGGAGCAAATCATTGAAATTCACCGCAGATTTCAATGTTTCTACCACAGTGCACCCCCTTCTGATATCGTGGATCTGCCCCTGATACCTAAGGACATTACCTTACGGTCGACCAGAAACCTATCTGAAGAACTCAAGGAGCAGCCCATAGTTTATTCTCACTTTCCTTCCAGGTGACTTGAGGGCCTCAAATCTCACCTCAAACTACTGTTACTCTTTTATGTACTTACTTTTTTGCATTAGGATTCTTCGGCACAGCACCCATTTTGAAACAAAGCGCTAAACCGTTCATTTCACTGAAAAAGAACAGGTATTGGAACTGAAAGGTACATGTAAGATGCACATTTAACTACCGGTATAAGCCACAATATTATGTATCGGGTGTCCAAAAAAAAGTGAACCGCTTTTTTGACAAGTATTTTCTCAGCGACAGATGAACCGAATTCATTGGAATTTTTCACAGAGTTACATGTACCTTAGGGTATCATCAACAAGTCTGCGAAATATCTAGGAGATCGGTCGCAAATTATGCGAGCATTGTCAAATTCAAAACAGCATGTCAACACCTGCGTGAATATGATGAAGGTCACATTGCATTAGCACTTATACTGGATTTTTTGACATGCTGTTTTGAATTTGACAATACTTGCACAATGTGTGACCGATCTCTTAGATATTTTGCAGACTTGTTGATGGTACCCTGAGGTAACTCTGCGAAAAATTCCAATGAATTCGGTTTATCTATCGCTGAGAAAATACTTGTCAAAAAGCGGTTCACTTTTTTGGGGACACCCGATAGAAGATGCAGGAGGAAACTGATTACTGCTTCCTACATGCAAAAAGGTCATGAAGAATGGTTCCGAGGAGGAGTTGAACCTTCAAAGCTAGAGGTGACAGGCGGTGATATCTTCACTGCACCAGTCTGACAGGCAGTGCCTTTCTTATACTCACCCAACAAGAGTATAATCTCCAGGCGGTCGTTTGCTTTTACTGAGAATAATAAGTTCACAAATGCCATCGTTTGTTGATTCTCTAGGTATCATTTTCACCACCACCCTTTTCCCTTTAGTAGCCTTATCCCCTGAAAAGAGAAATGTTCAGTTGAACTGACAGGACCCAGGGGCGTAGCTAGCTTTTTGGCCTAGGGGGAAAAATTGATTGAGTCTGAAGAGCAAAGTCAGAGGGGGGTCTAGTGGTCCTCCCCACAAAAAAATTGAAAATCTACATCCTCTGAGATGCATTTTCCCCGCATCTGACACCACAATAACTCGGCTTGAAGAGGGAAAATGACCTTTTAGAGGAAACAATCAATGAGATTTGAAAACTCAATGGAAATCAACATAGGAGAGTATCCGAATGTAAGTTGTGTGTCTACTGCTTATCGGAGTTGTCTGTTGTATTCGTATCAGCACAATCTTTGAATCTAAGGTATTTTTCGTAGCACAAACTTACTTGTGTCTATTGTGTAGTCTATTGGGGTATACATGTTGTACTTTGCAAATTGTGTAGTCTGTTGCCAGCAAAATGACTTGTGTCTATAGTCCACAAAGGCAAACTTACCTGTGTCTATTGTGTAGCCTACTGGGGTATACATGTATTTTGCAAATTATGTAGTCTGTTGGAGCAAAATGACTTCTGTCTATAGTGTGGCTACAAAGGCAAACTTACTAGTGTCTATAGCGTTGTCTACAGAGGCAAACTTACTTGTGTCTATTGTGTAGTCTATTGGTGCAAACCCAGCAGGTACTGTCTCTCTTTCGGAAATTAAACCTATGTCTGCTAGGACTACATCACTACCAATCACATCCTGAAATAAGATAAAATTTTGCCGTTTTTTTCACTGGAATGGAACGCCCAATAATGGGAGGAAGGACAGCAACTCACACTACTTTTGCAAGAAAAGCTAGCACAGACTGGTGGAAAAACTACTCCTACATAATGCAAGAGAGATGACTTAGATAATGCTGGAATGTAATCAAGATTTTAGATATGCTGGTGTTGCACCAGCAAAAAAGCACGTTGTGGTATCAATGGCTACTAACCGCATCCTTCACCTCTCGACTAACACAAAAATATCTGTAGACTTTTCTGGCGGCGAAGAAGCTATCTTTCCACAAGTCAGCATCTTCATATTTATCATAGGAACGGTCAATCTGAAAATACATGTAGGATAAGACATAAACATATCTGGTATCCTTGCCATGGATACTCTGAGAGCCAGGTCGGTCGGACCCGCTCAACATGTGATCGAGGGGGCAACTCACTTTTACAGCACAGTTTTTCTCCACAGACCCCCCACACACTTTCCTCATGTCCATTAAAATCATCTAATGTTGTCTATACAGTGAATCATGCCATATTAGGCACATCAGTGTCTCCACAGGATTTCCTAAGGTGGGGCGGTACCCTTAAAATTCCAGGATTTCCCATTACTTTGCAAATTACCAATTTTAGGTAGGGGGTGTAATAGAAAACCATTACAAAGTTGGGCTGCAAGGTAGGGTGGCTGCTTCTAAGGTAGGGTGGTAAAATGCCAAGGTAGGGTGGGCCACCCTAACAAAAAGCCATGCGGAGAACACTGGGCACTATGTTCTCTCTTCAATATTTCATTTCACAGAAACAGACAGCAAAAACAGATTCTTACGGCCTTGTATCCCGCTGGTATCCGACTAAGGTCGGCCACAATGCATACACCTGTAATGGGCAAATCTGGTGGCAAGTTGTCTTTCATCTCCTCCATAGTTAAATAAAACATTAGCCCTGAAAAATACAAAAAGAAAACAATTTGAATGAATCTAAGGTGTTCTAAGATTGAGGTTTTCCATACTAGCGTAACATAGAATGGCCAATACTAGTTTACTCTTCTTACTTAGAGAATAAAACTTTCAAAAGTGGAATCCCCA
>NMRB01001314.1:154873-181567 GCA_002633025.1 Notospermus geniculatus
AACCACGCCCCTTTCGCACCTTGTGAATGGCGCGCCAATGACCCCGTCAAAGGCCATATCAGGTCGTGTTCAAACTTCGTCATTCATTCAACCGAGATACTCACGCAACAAAAAGTGAATTTATGCGGCATCTCAGAATCATTGTCAAAATCAAAAATTCAGTCACACAGCGAGAATGCCACCCGACGCATTTACAAAAATCAGCATATATTACAAAAGAAAAACAAATTCCATTCCTCTTCGCTCGTCAAATAGTCCTGATTCCTTGTAATTACTTGGCTTGGTCCCATACTACTCATTTTTATTTCACAATGGGAAATATTTTTATTAAGAAATATCTCTGACGCCTGGCTTACAATATGGACAAAGCCCGCGTCGTGTTTGGAACCCCCGTGCGACCACTTCGATATTGTCAAGGTGCCAAAGAGGTGCCAACAGCCGAATACAAATTGTTTGTTTACATATTTATGCAAATTATCTTTTGCTCTAGAATGCAACATATGATATCAATGACTGTAGTCTGCCATAATCTGACTGGGATATTTTGATATAGTCTGACGTTAACTTCCACCTATGTATATGTCTAACGATGTCTAACGTTCTGACGGAAGAAGTGACAACGCCAATCCAAAAGCAACGAACGGCTTTGCATCGGTTACATCGAAGACAGAGGCCCGGGTGCACCAACGAAGATTATCTTGAACTCAGGTTGAGCGTCAACTTTTCCATTGTCACATCATGCCCTGGCAAACCTGAACAATTGAAAAGCTGTGGCTCAACCTGAGTTCAGGATAATCTTCGTCGGTGCATACGGCCCAGAATGTCTCGAAAAAATGTGTCTAGACAGTTGGTCAAAGTTGCAACCGCCGAGACAGGTTAAATGACTCATTTTCGAACCCAAGGTATCATTCTCGAGGAAGCAACCTAACATTCGAGAGTTAAAGCGACCGTCCCGCTACGGTGACACGCTATTTTTTGCATTGCAAATGTAGACAATGTCAGAAATAGCGGTAGTGTTATCATTAATGAGTTTAAGAAACCATAGGTTAACGCTAACGCTAACGCTAATTACACTGTAAATCTTCAACTGTAACACTTTTAAAACACATATCACGCGTTTTAAACAAAATACACGTGGATTTTGTGTACATACATTGTGAAATGTGTTTAACGAAAATAAACACATAAACGCCACAAAAACACATACCGGGTAGATTAAAAACACATCTAACGCCTAATGGTGCGTTTATAAACATCTGATGTGTTTTATTGGATATGAAATACATGTGTTTTATTGGTGTGTTTTTTAGATGTGTTTTATTGGTGTGTTTTTTGGGCTGTGGCTGTTTTAAAACCCAACACTTGTGACATGTTTTAGTTGGCGTTTATGTGTCTATTTTCGTAACAAATGTCACAATGTACACAAAATCCACGTGTATTTTGTTTAAAACGCCTGATATGTGTTTTAAAAGTGTTACAGTTGAAGATTTACTGTGTACATCAAAATGACGTCACTCCCCGAAGAAATACAACAGATTCATTCGATGTGACGTCAAAATGATGTCAATATAACGTTAGCGTTAGCGTTAACGTATGGTTTCTTAAACTCACTAATAGCGAATAGCAAAAAATTATAAGGCGTGAATATTGGTAGCGAATGGTAGCTTAGTCCCAGCAAGTGTCACCGCGCTACGTTCTGCGGGACGGTATATTTTGCACAGCGTCTGGACAGTCGTGACGTCAACTTGAACTTGTATAAAGAGTCTCTTCAGAAAATGTGTTGAGAAATATTTCTCATTGTACATGTACATTATATTGAATAAAATTTGATATTAATTCGTATCAGTCAGTTTTCATGGACAGATAATCCCCGCCCCTCCAGAACTTGTCTCGTCACCGAAAGATCATCAGTAATAGGGCCTATTCTTGTCAGAGTTAATTGATGAGATTTTTGACGCCCGCATTATACTTGATCGGAGTCGGAATTCGATATGACAATGTTCGTTGATTTGAATTTATTCTCAATATCCTAGCATGACTCCCCTGCTCGCTGCACACTACAATTTCTCTGCGATATCTTGCGGTCGGCTCGCAAAGCAGTGGTTGTCATGTGATACATCTAACCAATCAGGTGTGAGCGAGGCGCATCAGCGCTTGGTAAAGCCCCAGTCACATATCCACACCGGGGCCCGTACGGCGAGTAAAAACAGACATTTTGGCCAATTTCTACGGTGCCCAGTTTGATCCAGCCTACTTTCCGCCTATCTATTGAGGAGATTTCGGCATGATTCATCTTAGATCCGAATTTCAGTCTCTAAAATCCGCAGCTAGCCGCTGGGTGGGGAAAATCGTACGGGGCCCGGTGCATTTGTGACCTAGGCTTAAGCTTTTGTGACAATTACCGGTATAACCAGTAATAACGATATTGTGAACTCCGGCCTCGCAGAGGCATGGGAACATCAGACAGCAAGAAAAAAGAGGCCCACTGGAGGGCCAAAAGGGCCCCCTGTGGCCCTCCAGAGTGGGCCTGTTGTTCTTGCTGTTTGGACAGGTCCCTGGCATCCTTTTTCTAGTCCGATCCCTACCCACCCGCCGATGGTCAACTGGGTAGACCATTCAAAAATTCGTCCACGTGCTTGGTTATAAGTCCCACAAACTCGTCCCCCAGAATTGCAAATGTTATCGACAGTAATAAAGAAATTAAGAGTACCAAGAATTTATAATACTATCATGATCACTCAAGCGCGTAACAACTTCAAAAGGAACCATTAAAATCGGCGGTGCCCGTTTCTCATGTAAATATAGCAATTTAAGAACCACCTCCTTTGGCGTTCTTAAGGACTAACTCTCATCTTTTCGTTTAGTAACGCTAATTTGCCGACATGGGGTCAATGGATATTGCCAACTTATCCCTCTTTTTAGGAATTTTGTTATGTTTCCGACCAAGTCCTTGTTGTACCGAAGGAGAACATGGATCTAGGGCAGAGGTTGAAAGCAGAGGTGAGGAGAAGTACAAATTAGGTCGGAAGGAAAGTGATTGTAAGGAGTATCACATCGAAAAGGATCACGATGCTGAGAAGGTCTCAAATTTCGTTCACAATTTGGAGACTCTGTCTCGAAAAGAGACGCAAGCTTTGCAGGATATTGCAAAAAAGCATCACGAGGCGCTAGAATTGGAAGAAAAGCGACGGGAAAGGTGCGTCGGGACGGCAAAACGGCGGGTGAAACGGGACGCCGACGGCGACACGATGCGACGAAGGAGATATGTCTACACCAGACGCGAGACGGCGAAATTTGGCACGGCTGTTTACTTCCCCGGTGATACGGCACTTATACTCAAGACACCTGCTCCGGATGCTAGGACCGCACAAAATCGATTGTTGCCTCGGAATACATTCACCTTCGAGGCTTGGTTAAGGCCAGAAGGAGGGCAGGTCCTTGGTGTACCCATCGTCAGTAAGTTGTTTTATTACGAGCCCTTTATATTTTGATTATATCTCATAAAATTTCGTTTAGAACGTCGAAAATGTGCCAAAATGAGAATAAATCTAGCCGATGGTGGTGGTGAAGTTTTAAGACTGTATACATATATATTTATTTTTATGAATGACGAACAAAGTCAAAGATTGAAACAAAAAAGTATTCCGGTTCACAGTCCAAACACTTCATAGATAGCGACATTCTAATGATTGATAAACTAACATTAAAAGCAAAGGTTAAAAATCCACTCTTATTGTCAACATCGGTGACGTGTGTTACTCAGTAGGCCTACTGATTCATCCCGTCGTTAAACCCGGATGATCGTTCATAAACTTGATAATTATCCGCCATGAAACATCAATCCCCCCGCCAATTCTTATAAACTTATCGCCTCCGACCAGAGGAGCCTTCCTAAGGTGTCGCCGCGATTCAATATGGCTGCCATCGCCGCCATTTTGTTTCTCGCTGTCCTCGATTTCTGCGCGCCTGTAGCTTGTACTTCTGAAGTTCTGCTCGGGGAAATTACGGCATGGTGTGATCCGATTCATAAGAACACCTGTATTGCATATCATGTCCAACTCACAACATGAACTACCAACTGTACAGTGTTTACTAGCGCACAAGATAAATCAATGAAAATGATTCAAACACACTACACTTTGTGAATAAACTTCACTTAAAAACACTTCTGTTGACGAATTAGGGCACGGTGAGGGGGAATAAGTGTTTTGATTTTTCTCACAAATAAGGTGATGAATTTTTAAACAAAAATATGAATCGTATTTCCTGCGCACTTGAACGGATTCTAAGAGGCAGAAAGCGGTTTGCATATTTTTCAGTCGAGATACTCTGCAAATTCAATAATACCGAAAAAATGGAGATTTCCGCCTGCCCGAGTCCTTCACCCCACAAAACGCCTGATGAATTCACAATGTAGCTGTCGATTGGTTCCAGTTCCAATGAAAATTTAGCACGAACCAATCATATTGCTTGATACATTTTGATGTCGATATATTATGCATAGATCATAACTTCGACTTTATTCAAAACAGGAACTTAACGATTTTCTGAATAATCTAGTTTGTTGGGGCCGGAATGTGGACCATCTTCTTGTGTAAAATAACTTGATTTTTAGTCAGTGGAATCGTTCTCTGAAGATTTTCCCCGAAAATCTCGCCCGCTTCCACCCTGTTTACGGCCCTGCGCCTAGTGAAAAATAAATGCTACTGATATAATTTCATTGATCTTGCACACATCGGGCTCTCGATTACCTCAATTAGCATGAAAATTGTGAGAGGATTAATATGACGGACACCCAGAGAAGTTGTCATTTGGTTACTAGACTGTTAAATCCAGTCCATTGACGAATATTTCGAGAAAATCTGCTTAAGAGCACATTATCTGTGATTAACTGTTAAAACCGAACTGAATTATGACCAGAATGTTTCGCTACCATACAGCGCCAGACGACATAATTAAGTCATATAAACAGGTTTTCGGTGAAAAGCCAATTTCACTACAAATTACACCGAAAGAAAATTACATCCAGTGGGCCTCTTTATGATTCTTGGAATTCCCGAGAAGAAAAAAGGGAGTTTTCGCAAAGCCCCCGAAACGCCAATACGAACGTCTATCCTTTTGTTCGGTGCTCTCTTCGTGGCATCGAACAATGGGTTTGGCGTTCGTGTTGCCGTTTCGGGGGACTTGCGAAAACTCCCTAATATTGCTTGACCCGAAATCTACAAATGGCGATTCCACAATATGTTTACTCTCTGCGAGTAGGCCTATAATAGCTCAAGTGCCTTTAGACCCGCCATGCGAGAAACCCTCGTAAATTGGCAAAAATCCGAGTTTTGATTTGAAATTTTCATTAACGGTACGTGTTTCACTCAGAGGGACAGCTCCGGCAAACGTGAAGGTTGAAGGCCAATGGTCCATTGTAAACTCAATGCCTTTTCTGCATCACTTGAAGACACTCCTGGTAAAGTGTTGGCCGGATTTTCAAGAAAACGAAATCATGCTTCGTTTCTTTATTGTGGTTGCGTGTGGTCCAAAAGTGGCCTGATAAATTCTTGAACTTATTGAACGTGGGAACGCCAAAGAAGTAGGCGTGGCTAGTCGCACCACTTTTGTTATTGATAATATGAGTTTTTGATGTGGCTCCCTGGAAAGGATGGCGTGATAAAACTACGTCTGGCAACTCAGTCATCACATCTTAGTTTGCCCATTGAATAGGTCGCGAAATCAGGGACACAAATTACCCGCAGGACTTGCCGATCCAAATGCTGACTTCTTCCATCGTCCATATCTATAGCCAAAGTCCGCTGAAAGACACGAACCAGTCGACTTACTTCGACTTACTCCCATTTCAAAGAATCAGTCCAAGCCCTCCTCGACAAGATGCCCTCCCCTATTACATTGCGTACATCCGCCTTGCGTCTGGAAGCAACTGAACACAAAAGTCGCAATCGATGTACCCGATCAGACCACTCGGGAGTCATGTGATAAACATTCACGTGACCAGGTGTGCTCCACAAACGAGGAAATTCATTGCCAGTGCACCTACATCGGAAGCGACTGAAGACGACTAGAAGCAACCGATGGCAACGAGTAGAACATGAGCAACTGGCTGGAACTAAACTAGCGGCAACGGTCGGCAATAGCGTTGCCGGTGCGCGTACATCGGCCTGTTTGAGCATCTGATCAGTTGGTGCTGGTTCCAGGTAGTCGCCAACCCTTGCCGGAAACGCCATTGTCGGTAGTTGCTTCCACTCGCGAAGCCGATGTACGCTAGGCTTAATAAATATATTCACAGCTTCAGCTGCACCATTTAATTGGACTTTTTTTTGTGAAAACGACCCTTGTTCGGCTATAGAGGAGGCGGCATTTGATTCTGTAACACTATGGCAAAAATCCGCTTCAAAACATAGTTTCATAGCTCGTGTTATGCCTTGCGATTCTTCAGGTCTTTACGATAACTGTGGCAAGTCATCCCTCACCCGCGACAGAGGTTGGTCCCTCGGCATCGGCATACCAGAATCCGAAGAAAATCAGGAGCGAGGAGCGAGGTTCTACTTCGCGTTACGTACCGAGAGGTCTCGCGAGAAGACGAGAATTTGGTCACATGTTCCGTACAAGCCAGCAAAATGGGTCCACGTGGCTGTGTTGTACAATGGCCGACGACTGCAGTTGTTCATCAACAGTGCGAAAGTCGCAACAGGCCATAGCCAGCGCGGGGACATCTTCAGCGAGACCAGACGAAGCTGCATCCGGGTAACGATTGGTGGAAACGTCACTTCCGGGACGTACTTCCGCGGCGCAATGGACGAATTAAGGTTTTGGGACTTCCCTGTGAAGCACCGGGAGATTGTTTCTGGCATGCATCACACGATACTGCGAGATACAGGCATAAATGGACTCTTCCTCCGAGATAACTTCGACAATTTGGACAATTGGGACTTATCGAATTCTCTTGCTCCCGACATTGTTTCGTCCGATATTCCTTTTCAACCAAACGATATGGCGCTGGTGGCGCCGCCGTGTGGCGAGACAATCTGCGATGACCCGGATGTTATTCGGAGTTACGGCGACAACTGGGAAATGAGAAGGCCCAAAACTGTCAGGTAAGATATGATGTGTCACCTCACCAAATTGTGTCAAACACAAGAAGATCCAGAGAAGCTATCATCAGGGAGATATGTACCATTACAGGGGGTAAATCGCGCAAGTAATATCACCGACCGTGATTCGAACCCGCAACATCATCATCAGTTTTGGCACGTGCCGATTTTTTTCAGTGAGGCCCTCATACAGCCAAACATTTTTGTCACCGTTCATTGTCTTCCCAAGGTACCGACTAATTAACGTCATGAACTCAGACGGTTCGCAGCCAACGGTCACCTCCGGCCAGATCGACGTCCAGCACAAGGCGCTGAACAGGGCCTTCCGGCCTTACAACATCACATTTGAATTGACGGAACTGCCCATCCGGAATACCTCACTCCGACAGCGTACCATTCTGTTCGGCTGTGACAGCGATAAGGTATTCCGTTCACTACTTCAGCTGGATGCAGCACTTTTTTTCGTCACAAATCATCCAGATTTTGTCGTACGTCTATAACTTCCATCTACTAGTACTCTGTTTTCTTCAAATCCAAGGTTCTGTCAGAATTTGATAGTTTCTTTCGGCGAAAATTTCAATTAAGTCCGAGGTCATGAATTTAGCTACTTCATACGCTTACGACCATAGAATCAAATCAAATTCCTCAACGTATCCAAACCTGCCATCGATAAACGTGGCCGAACATTACCCCCCTTATTATGCAGATATACGGGTCATGTGATAATGGCCCCTTTGATTTACAGGTCGGTGACGACAGATGCAACCCAGCCTGTCGCCACCCGCGGACAGGAGATGACGGTGGGGACTGTGATCGTGTCATGACCATTTGTGATCTCTCGAAGGTCGGCAATGGCCACTGCGACCCGGAGTGCAACAAGAAATACCATAATTGGGACGGGGGAGACTGCTGTCAGCCGAATGACCCAGATGTCTACACTCACTGTTTTGATCCCACATCAAATCTAAGGTATACTATAAATTCCCAACGGAGACGTCGCAATTTTTACTGTCAGCACTGAAAATACCTGAGGCGCCAAATGGGTTTTAACAATCTCACCTCTTGAACGCTATAGGCCCTACAAAAATGGAACCTTTCATACTATCAAACGCTCGAACAGGCGAAGCACGTGCGACCTGGTGATAATAGAGAGTTTTCGCAAAGCCCCTGATCGAACGCCAACGCCAACGCCAATCCCTTTGTTCGATGCCACGAAGAGAGCACCGAACAATAGCCGGATAGACGTTCGCGTTGGCGTTTCGGGGGCTTTGGAAAAACTCTCTACTGTCGTCAGTACGTGGAAACAAATACATGTATCATGTTCCCTTCGCCCGTGAGTTGAATTTCAGAAAACATCAACTTTGTTAGAAGGAATAAGGAAGCGAACCACAGCACAGGCATTCGAAGAAGGCAAACTACTCCTGCCGTTTCCTTAGGCTAACTGTCGAACCAAACATTATTACATTACATTATTAATAGTCTTTTATAAAAGAGACAGCCAAGCTCTGAAAATGAAATTTAATTCAAGAAAAAAGCATTTCGGGGGACGATAGGACAGATGCTAGGAGATCATCTGTCCTAGCAATAGTGTCTTTAGGACGACGAGAACATTTGCCAGCCTCCAGTTCGTAACTTCTGGTTTGTCATTCCAGAGGCTATCTCAGCACCGATGAGTACAAGACGTCACTAAACATCGACGCTGCAAGCCACTTGAATGTGTATTTCGCTGATTGGACGATGGAGGACCTTCAGGGAGTAGCTACCTTCCCGTGGGAGAAGAACGTGTTAGGAATACTCGGTATGGAAATATGATGTCCAAATTTCGATCTTCGAACTGTAATAACGGCTGCTAGTTCTCGATGGCACCATTCTTGGTGTGCGGCACAATATCCCCCATTCAAATACAACCTGCGTTACAATAACCTCTTTCCTGCCATCTCATTCAGGTGGAACTGTGGTCCAACCAGCAATGTTCGGAATCCCCGGCAAAACAGACAACCTTGTCCATGAATTTGGCCACAATCTCGGCCTCTGGCACGTCCACCACGGTATCTCACCAGAGATGCCATGTAACGACCCTTGCTTGGAGGTCAGTCCCTCCTTGGAGCTTGGCGACCTATGCGAAGACACCGCCCCGACGCCTCAGAATGTGCTGTGTAAGGACCCCGGCCCAGTTGCGACTGATATCTGCGGGATCAGTGTGTTTGACAACACTCCGTACAGAAATTATATGGGCTACACAAGTAAGTCTCTCTCAACGAAATACACTTTCAAACCGTCAGCAATGAATTTTCGCTTGAAAGCAGCCACTGCACTGCGTTAATGTTAAGGTTTTGACGGCAACAAATCTAGCAATAAATTTTATGTAACAGTCTTCTACACTGACGTGTTTTTCGTTTCAGGCGACGCCTGCACTGACAATTTCTCCCCAAACCAAGTCGCCCGGATGCATTGCTACCTTGACCTTTCCTACCAATCATGGCGGCAGGTCAAGGCCCCCTCACCGCCGCCATTAGCGCCCAAGGTCATCTCCACGTCGGCGCACTCTCTGACTCTAGCTTGGATACCTCCGCTGGGGAATGGCGCCTCGGGTTTGGATGACGTCTGTGCCCTCTGCCTTGAGAACCGCTCGTTGGTCCAGTTCGCTGTTTCAGCAACCTCGCCCAATCCATCAAAACACGGGACGTCGTGGGCACCACATCAAGCCACAGGTGAGTTGTCGGCCTACTCCGATGTCTTTACATCGAATGGAAATGACAAAAATTCTCATTCCCTTCTAGAAGCTAATTCTCGTGATCTGGTACGCCAGCATCTTCCGTTTACGGGAAGCACTCTACAACCGCAACGAAATCCTTTCTCAACGACATTTTCGAGTCTGCAGCCGTCATCGTGGTGTGATCAGGCGGCAACCTTTTCTCCTTCAGGTGGCCCCGATGCTGAGGTGATGTGTGAAGCCAGCACAAGGACCTGGCTTCCCGACGTCCCTGTTTGTAACAATGACTGCTTCATCGAGCTAGGATTTCAGCATCCCGTGGTTCCAAGCAGGTGGGCTCTTCTCCGAAGTCTTCTATCGTTGTCAACAGTTGATTTTAATCAACTGTGCTTTCCTTACAAGAGCTGTGGTACGACAGGACACATCAAATTCGAAATTATAGATTGGGATTCGAACCTAGCTCGTGCGTCGAGGATATGGCTTGATGCATACACAAACGGTTGTCCAACAAAAACGACCCTACAAAAATAGCTTTTCAACAGTTTGCTCACTGTCCCAGGTGCACGTACATGTACATGTACCTATGGAACCACTGTGCATAGATTGTACCTGTACATCTAACTGTATACTGTGTTTTCTTCCAGCATCACAATCTGGGTGACCTGGGGTACTTCCGACGTAGTCACGAACGTTATTTTAGTCTTCGCTGATGCAACAGAAAAGAGCCTTGGAGCTATCACGACATTCTGTGACATGCCCTACACCAGTCGCTTGAATGTCAAAAAGCGAGTTGAAAAGGTACGTAGTACGTAGTGACGTACGTCCCTGACTGAATTTTGGTCCTTCATTATCCATTGATAAATCGTCACTGTGAATTTAAAAAATATTCCTTGTTTATATTTCTCGGATTTTTCATTTTTTTCGATTCTTCATGTAGGTCCGGATTTTCGTCAAGACCCCTTACGTCGCCATTGACGCCGTGCAACTGGCCTCCGAGCCGGAAAATACAATGTGCGCCACCTGTCGGACACTGAAGTACCGCGTAACGAGGACGCCGCCATTTTCTGGGGCGCACGTGATCACTGAATCACCACAGCTTTTGGACAAGTACGTTTCAGCATTATGTGTGGCCATTGGAATGTTGATTTGGGCTTGTTGGATAAGGCATGTTCTCAAGCAGCTGGTACAACGAAGGGGATCTGCAGAGAAAACACTATTATTGTCAATTCGGATTTGATTAGTGTGACCCCTGAACTCTGCTGCATATTCTAATGCATTCAAAATGTATTCTTTGATTGGAATCTTTTTCAGTGACGTCAGAGAGGGCTCAACATACACGTATCACGTGCAAGCTGTCCTCGGGACTAAGATAAGTGATCTGTCACCGGTTCTGAGTGTAGTCCATGGCCAACCTTATTGCGGAAATGGCGTCCTTGAAAGGTAATGTTGGAACTAANGCGACGACGGCAACGCCCTAAACGGTGATGGTTGTACTCTCGAGTGTAAGGTCGAATCTTTCTTTCACTGCACCGGTAAGTACGGATGGATAGCGGTGAGTATAGTCTCTGTCCAGGTAGACCAACATGCGGGCGAAACCACTCGAACCTCCCCAGTAAGGGTCCTACAGGACCGAGCAGGATCCTCTGGATGGCTCCTTCCTCTGCAGAGGCAGGTGCCCTACACTCTACAAAGGTGTTGTCGTAGGTAGGTATAGGCATGCTCCTCGTCACCCACAGTCATGCCAGTCCGTAGTAAGATATGTTTTTGCCGTTATAGGTCAACCAAGCCTTTGCTACCTCCACGACGGAGACGGCGTATGCGAGGACTTCGAACGCCGATACAGCATCAAGGACTGCGGCTTCTTCACACCGGAGGGATTTATTGACCAATGGGCGAGCGGTGCCATCGCAAACCCGGAATTCCAGGCACCGGAATGTCCAGAGAGCGTTGTGATTGGCCAGCCACACTTGATGCAGGTACGAAGTAGGTTATACAAAAGGCATGCCGGGCCGACATAACGTAAAAACAGTCCCGTGCTTTCCATTTTTGTATCTATTTGAGTGCATATATCCAACAAAAAGCACAAAGAACGACACACAAAATGATATAATACGAAAAGTCGTCTCCGAATTTCGCAAATTTTCGACCCCAACCGGGATCTTCCTCAGGCACTTTCTAGTAGAGATTCCAGAAAAGACAAAAAAAGACAAAACGACTTTTCTGGAATCTCTACTAGAAAGTGCCTGAGGAAGATCCCGGTTGTGGTCGAAAATTTGCGAAATTCGGAGACGACTTTTCGTATTATATTATTATTTGAGTGCCGTGTCCTGTTCTAATAACATTACTGGATCATAATCTATCCCGTGGAACATGCTTCCTTGCAGGAGTGTAAACCGGCCATCGACCCAAAGAAGGCCTGGACGCCGTGTGGACACTATCACCAAGACGACAACTTCTGGCTCAAGGTTTGCGTTTTGCATGCATTTGAATACCAGCTTTTCCAACCCATCGAGCCTCCACCATGTCCATCATCAACTCTATGAGACTTCGGGGAGAGTTTTCTAGACCGACTCTCCATCGCCTTTTCCAGGTATCATTTCGGAAGGCCGCCATAGCAGTGGCCCTCATCATCCACCTCGCTGCCGACGGAACCAGCCGGTTCAACCCGGGACCGACAACCCTGTCAGTAGAGCTGATCGATGAAATTGGCAAGTCTCACCAGATTGGTGCAAAAGATGTGAAACTCAGATGCAAGGATAACCCCATTAGGGTGAACGTGATCCACGACCTTAGCAAGCCGTTTTTCAGAACGAAAGGTTTGTGAATTTTCCAGTTTTGCTCCGTCCATCTTGTCCCAGGTGTAGAAGTACGTACGTGTGCTGTCAGGTCGGAATGTAATTTACGAAATAATTTGGCGGCTTCGTAACTCAAGATAGTCGCCTCAGTGTTTTTCCTATGTTTCAGCTGTTCTGATACGATTCCGTACCTACCACATCGCCATTGCAGGCGTGGCACTTCGTTCGTATAAATATCTCGATCCAATTACCATCAAGGGATGCCAAGACAACGAGCTGTTCAACCCACAGACCGGAAGTTGCGTTGCTTACGCTAACTGTAAACGACCACTTTGCGGACCGTATGTCGTAAAACATGGCGAAGCCAGGTGCACGGGTCGCCGGGAGGACGGGGATGTGTGTACAGTCACCTGTGACCTAGGGTAGGTTCTTCCCAGACAGGACTCAGAGATCTTTTGGTATAATCATCCAATTTATTGACGTCATGCTTCCAACAAAAATTGCTACCAATCAATGGCCGTAACACTTATTCCGATTCGTCCACATCATTTAGGTTTACACTGGATCCAACCAATCAAAACGAAGTCGTCTGCGACAACGGAGAATGGGCGGGGCCTGATATTTTTTGTCGACCAATCAACTGCGGCCTGCCAGACATCCTGTACGCCAGCGCCATTTGCCCTGACGGAACGACGTACGGAAAACAGTGCACGTATAGATGCAACCCACCGGCCACTATGAGAGGTAGGATTGAACATCACAAACTTTGCTCACAAACTAAGTGATGGAGTTTTTCTGTTAAATTGAATGTTTCAATCTCTCATTTTTCAGGCACAGGTAACATCATCCGATGCGACGCCGACAGCCTTTGGTCATTGGCAGATGCGACATGTCACGTGATGTGCGAGGCACCGCCATTGTTACCGAACGCCGCATTGGTGACGAGGTACTGTCGTGATGGCGATCATGAGGTGGGGACGAGGTGTAAATTCCAATGTAATAATGGTTACCACGTCCTTGGCCAGTCTCCAAGAAGGTAGGTATATCTAGATACATGTAGCCTACATTTGGGCGAACGATTTGTATATACTGATGTTTTTGTTGTCTGTTTGATTTCATCTTGTTAATTTTATCCAGGAGAGTTGGTCGCGTCCATTGCAACGTAGATGGGCAGTGGGACGGTCCACCTTGTACGCGGATCACCTGCCCCAGCCAGGACACCCTGTATAATGGTCTTTACAACTGTACAGACGCTTTTCACCCAGGGAGTGCCTGTACCTTGTACTGTCCAGGAACAGCCCAGGTATTGACCATGCCAGTCCTACCTTCTTCTTCATGTACTGAATATGTAGCCTACATGTAATGACTGTGCGGCAACCCTTAAAGTTGCTCCGGTAATGAGACCGACGACCTCGACAAGGAGTTCCCATAAGGCAAAATACTCGCCGTTATACGTGTCGCTGTGGAACCACTCCGTCAGGATTTGAGACGTATAAGGGTTGAGACGTATAAATTTGCGTGCGCCTAGTGCCGAAAAATGTCTTTCAAAACTGGCGAGTTGTGACCTGTAATACTCCTTATTATTAAACTATCCGAAATGAAACTTCAGAATTCACGACTTCGCATCTGATCGTGTTTCCTTCCAGACGACGTCACAGATCACGTGTCTCGACACTGGCGAATGGAATACAACATTCCAACCATGTGACTTCACGGGAATGGCGTGCGCGCAACCACCAATCACACCTCGGATAACGCTCAGTTGTCCAAACACTGCTGTCGGTAGGTCTTGCTCAGGGTTCAGTGTACATTCGTCCACATACATAAGCCTGTACTGAAAAAGCACCCGGCTGGACTAGCTTAGACGATTGACGCCGCCTTTGATTTGAAACGCCTTCCACAGAAGACATGCGTGCTTGAAGAGGCCGCGCCGTGCCGCGTGGAATGGTGTGGTTACAGTCGATGTGTTAGGGATGCTGTTTTCCTTTTTACATGTAGGTTCAGCGTGCCAGGCGTCGTGTGTTGAGCCCCATCACGACATGGCCATACCAACTGATCTGAGCGTTCCACAGAATCCCCGTGCGCATCGAAAAACGATACGGATCACGTGTACGGGGCAGCGAGTATGGTTGCCAGACCCGCAAAGTTTGCAATGCACGGAAGAATGCAGGACGGTAAGTGGACAAAACAGTGTACTTGCACCGTGTCGGAGGGACGAGGTCCATGCTGCCTTGGCTAGTAGCAGCTAAGTAGCCTGACCGTACATCAAAGAACGTTTTTGTTGCCAGTCGGTGGCCAAATTTTATCGTGCAGGGAAACCTGCAACCTTAATCTCTCAACTGTGTGGATTACGGAAGCTTCAACACATGGGTTGAGCTCCAGGTTCTGATTGGACGGATTTGATTGGTGTGTTCCAGGCTCTGATTGGACGAGTTTGTATCTTTTGCAGAATTTCATTGGCGACGGCTGGTGCGACGCCAGGAATAATAGAAAGTATTGCTCATGGGACGCGGGGGATTGTTGTGGTTCCACCGTCAGTGGAGGCGTGGTGCAGCCCTTCCCGGCCTCTTGTGGTGACGAATGCGGATGCAAGGATCCGAATGCTATAGAAAACAAAGCGACACTGAGGAAATTTATACGGACAAATAGACTTGGTTGAATCTGATGTAGTTAGTGTTTGTCTGGTGCCATAAGTCAGCAGAACGCAATATTCAACAAAATGTAGAATCATGCTGAAAAAGTCGGCTGGAGAGGGCTACGAAATGCAGCAACCGAGTCGACGGCGAAGTTCGGAAGTTTTGAACCTGACGAAGCCGAAGCGTTTCCGACCTCTTTCGAACTTTGCATTACTCCATTTATTTTCTTGTTTCTATATCTGACAAGCGGCGATTACCTAGAGCTACAAAAGGTATAGCCTACGGACACACCGACCAGTAGGCCTACGTGTACTCTTTGTACGCAGCCCTAACAATTGCACAAACTTGCTGTGCACGTTCTGTTTTGTTCGTGTTGGTCAGAGTTAATTGGACAATTCCGCCATTCTTGTCCAATCATATGCTCAGCAGTAATCAACAACGGCCTCGCTGATTGGTCATTCAAGTGAACTTTGCCCTTTCATGAATAATAAAGAGCCTTCATGGCACGTTGGCTAATTCTAATCTACGATGACGTGCCGCACCTATTTTAGCTGCTTTTGCTTATTTACATCAGTTTTTTGTACTAATCTGTAATAAACTCATACCTTTGCTAAACCTGTGTTGTTTTAGACTCCCTCAGATACATGTATTGCTTGACAGTATAACTATCCCGTCTGTGCTTCAGTCTTTTGCGGTCACACCGTCGAAGACACACACGGAAATCACTTCGCAAGAGCGAAAATCCCCGAAATGCCATTGAAATGGGCCGAAGTAGGCCTACATGTAGGAATCAGAAAAAGAACAACTTACGGCTTGTCCTGCAGGCAACCTCCAACTGTCCAACAGCCCAATACATGTATATAGTAGGCGTAACCGGAGCAATGCCCCGAGGTCTGACATACCAGACCGCCGAAAGCGGTGGACAGCCTGTACATTCCCAGTACATCTTTCACAATGAGCGAACTTGGGAATTTCGATGTTGACAGAGCATTGTGCCGGGGCATTGTGCAATGAACTTACATTGTAGGCCCTATTATCATTTCGACGGCGGCCCCGCCATCTTGGATTTCTTGCAAATTGCACTTGCGCAGTTACATCTGGTGGGCAAATTCCTATCTCCCGACCAATCATAATCGCGTTGTGCCAAGTGCGCGCGCACTTGTAAATCTTCGTAGGATATCTAAGGCTGAGTTTACATCGAGGCACACGCGACACGAACACGCAGGCGAACAATGACTTCACAAAGGATTCATCCCCATGAAACCTTTGTTCGCCTGCGTGTTCGTGTCGCGTGTGCCTCGATGTAAACTCAGCCTTAGGACATCTTCATATCCTGCCACGTAGGCCTATGGTCCCGATGTTGGCACACGTAGATTTTGTAATGGTTCTTTTGTAGTTCGTATTGCTGCCGCTAGGTGGCTCCCTCTACGTCGGCAGTCAAATACCGGTGAGAGACCGCATACCGAAAGCGTGTTTTTCTGGGTCTGCTGCTCGTGAAATTCTGCTGCTATGTACTCACAGTGTATGCGCGTACCTACGGTGGCTCGTTAGGAACATAGAACATTGAATTGGACTCTAGAGAGACCAAGACCCTTAATCCTGTGACAAACAATGCATGGGGACATCAGAAAGAGGGGGTATAGATTCTATCACACCGGCCCAATCACGAAAAACAACAATTGGATTTCGTAGATAGCATTTTACACTTTTATTTACAAATGCATATATTCGTTATGTAAAAAACTGTACAAAATTTACACGATTTAAGTTTGACAGGGATAGAATGGTGAATGATACAAACTGATGATACATTATATGTTTTATCAATAGAACAACCGCATTGTTGCAGTCAGTCATGAGCATATGCATACAAGTCCACGAGGCACTGTCCGCCAATGGTAGAATCTTGGAGGAAACTGTAGAATGCAGTGTTTCCACTTTAGTCTACTGATCAGCTGAAGAATGGTTGAATGAACGAATCATGGAATAGCTTTTTAGCTCACTGAGTGAGCTTATACGATGATGCAGCGTCCGTCGTCGTCTGTCGTCCGTTAGCAGGGCACGTTTTGTAGGTGACTTCCCATTTCGCCAAATCCCATTTTGCCAAATCCCATTTCGCCAAATCCCATTTGGCCAAATTCCCATTTGGCCAAATTCCCAAATCGCCAAATTCCCAATTTGCCAAATTCCCAATTTGCCAAATTCCCATTTCGCCAAATTCCCATTTGGCCAAATTCCCATTTCGCCAAATTCCCGTTTCACCAACAGCTGGGGCTATTGACTTGATAGACTGATAGATGGCGCAGTCCGTCACTAAGCAACGACATCAAGTTACAACATACCAAGGTGACGATGCAAATTTCACCAAGCAAATTTAGCCAGCAGGAGAACACGGTTTTGTTTGCCATGCCGAGGTGTTGAAGGAGCTGAGGACATGTGGGACCGAAGTTCGTCACAGAAGTCACTTGGCCGAGCGGTACTTAGGGCATTGCAGCACGGTAGCCTACAGTAGTTATCAAGCAAGCCTGAGGCCTTTGAAAATCCCTGATTAAGTGATCCTGATGAAAGATTCGACTCCGTAAGCCAGGAGAAAAAATTATAGAAATATGTCTCGTATTTCTCAAACCCAAAGAAGTAGGCCCCTACTTGTGGGAAACACAATGCATAGCACTGTACTAATTGGACACACATATTAGACAATCTCGTACGATTCGAAGTTCATTATACATCTTCAAACATTTTTTGCCTCAGGGGTTCGCTTGCAACCTGGCCACCCTTAGTTTGTTTTGTTACCAACAGCCTTGAAAGCTTTGCCAAATCGATATCCCCCCTGTTTTGAAGACAAAAGATTGCCCTTGAGTCCAGCGTGCGGACACGATTGGCCAAAGTTCGAAGTGTCATGCACGGACTTTGTATACACTACGGAGGTTTAGAAATCAAACGATAAACGTAAACTTTACGACAACGTTATTTTTCATACTACACATTAAACAGATCTTATATTGCCTTTTCGGTACAAAAAAACGTTGTCGTTAACGTTTACGTTTATCGTTTGATTTCCAAACCTCCCTGTTGTGTAGTCCTATCCAACCTTTTGTGCTATTGTAAGGTTTGGCTTCTATTTCGCAAGTGCTTCAGGACGATCGTCGGTTCTACGGGAATATCCCCGGAGTGCGATGTTGAAGTCGATGCTTAACTGACAACATCTGGTTTTGGTCTTGGCGGCAATTCTGGACTCGTCCGGTCGTNAGAAAACAAGTTTGGAACCGATGTAATAGGAGAAACTTCCTGTAGGAAATTGTCCATGTAACGATGAAGGATTTTGTAAGGGTATATTGAAATCTAGTGTCATGAGTTTCCATTACTGTATAATTACAGTAGACGGTGAATCCGTAGGCATATCAAATTCTGTTTACCTGTTGAGTTAGCCAATGATGATACAGACACATTAGGCGCACCAGTCGCCATCTGCATCGTGTAGTTTTCGGATTTGCCTTCGAGTGTCCTGCCTCTAGGCCTCTTCCCATTCAAGGTCGTTAGGCCGTACGCCCCACCAGGGGGCATCGTTGAAGATGACCTTGACTTCTTAAGAATCTCATACTTGGCATGGAATCCTGACCGGACTATGTCTTTATCTGACCAAAACTGGATACTAATGACATTGTGACTGGATTGTATTACCAAAGGGCTTTTGTAAACGTCACAATAATGACCAATCACGGGCGAGAATGAATCCGCTCCGTCATAAACAGTCACCCGATCTCCGGACGTCGTGCATGTCCCGGATACTGGAGCATCTACGTCAAAATGAGTGAAGTTCAGTCGCACGATGTGTCCAACTGGTGCCGCGATGACGTAGTTACAACGTGTATTACGTGGATATTTTTCGGGCCAGTTCGGCGAGGCAAATTCGCCGCTCTTCTCTTTGAAGGCTGTTCCATTGCAAGGCCACTCTGAAATTATAAACAAACACTTCTTATTTGAGTCACATCCACCGCTTGCATGAAATTGACGTCCATATTAAAAACAAAGGCATCCAGTGACTCATTCCAATCCTATTTGTCCTTTCATTAACCTTGCTAGTAAAATACTTTTTTTTGTATAAACATATTTATTCGGATAATAACTGAGAAGGCTGACACAACAGGCGCAGCACCTATGATGTGTCAGCCAGAAATATTCATTCCACATCCAATTGGCGCGTGGTTTGAGGCCGATATCTCCGCAACGACTGGGTCAAATTTGACCAAACATTCATCAATCATACTATCTTTCTTGTCGGTATCTTTCTGCTATATTCATTTTTCGCGTACGGCCGACATAACGGATACCTTTCTCAAAACCCATTCATTTCGCCGCGTTGTTCAGTGCAGTTTACACGTGTGCGATGCATTGCGTCATTTCAAAATGGCCGCCACTTCGGCCGTAAACACGAACTGTGATTAGTGACAGAACTTCTGTATGCCACGTTTTTAGGAAAAATGACAGCGATGATGCCTGTAGCGACAAAAATGACAAATCGATTGATGTATGGTGTGTCAAATTTGACCCAACCGTTGCGGAGATATCTGCTGAAAACTTCGCGCCTATCGGATGTGGAATGAAAAGTAGTATGGAAGATGTAACATTTTTCAATGACTCATTGCTTGTCAATTAAAAAACACCTCAGGCAATGTAACGAAAAGGAGAAAAACAATGAAGACTCTGTCCTAGATAACCAATTAGACAAAAACATTTAGCAGGCACGTGATTAATCAACCAAAACAAAACGGTATCAGGCAACTGGGTTACGTTGTATTTTTTTGCATTTCCTGGTAAACTATTACAATGGCGTCACGTGCATGGACCAGATCTCCGAGAAATTGCAGCGTTTTTTCTGGCACGTAATTTGCAACGCACATTGTTTACGAGTCTTTGGCCATGTAGATTTTTGCATACGAATGTTGTAGCGGAACTACGTATGTAAAAGTTCAATGAAAGAAACAATTCATTTGATAATTCTCAACTTCAAACCTTCACCAATAGGAACAATCAGTCACGATTTTCGCCACAAAGACGGCTATGGCATGATATCCGTTGCAAAATTCGACACCAAACATATTTATGTTGGAAGTGTATATTTGCATGGGACATACACATTTATGTTCGATAAAACTTAATGTGTGCATGCGATAAAGTTCATATTCATGTTCGATGTTACATCTATGCATGGGCTAAAATTACATTTATGTTCGATGCTACTTCCGGTTTCATGCGAACTCGGAATTGTGGGTAATCAAAACGTAACATGTGCGTATGGTAAAAGTTCACATTCATGTCCGATGTCACATCCATGCATGCGCTAAAATTACATTTATGTTCGATGTGACTTCCGCTTTTGTGCGAACTCGGAATTCTGGGTAACTTTGAAAGGATGACCCTGATTGGCTCCCGTGTTTTAAGGCCATGTAAATGAAATAGTTGGTTAACATCCTTCGACTCTCAATTGTCTGAGGAGGGCGGGAGGTCTTTTAAATTTTTTTCTTGAGTTTGAGATGCATGTTACCATGGTAACCATCTTGATGAGGCCGAATTTGATTGGATATTGGTTTATGGTGATGTCCCATGATGCCTGGCGTGAATGAAGAAAAATGTGCAGGTGAAGGGTGCAGGAAGGAAGCAATGTCCATCTAGGGCTTTTTCGGACAATAGCACCGGTTTCCTCCTATCCGACGATCGGNCACGGGAGCCAATCAGGGTCATCCTTTCAAAGTTACCCAGAATTCCGAGTTCGCACAAAAGCGGAAGTCACATCGAACATAAATGTAATTTTAGCGCATGCATGGATGTGACATCGGACATGAATGTGAACTTTTACCATACGCACATGTTACGTTTTGATTACCCACAATTCCGAGTTCGCATGAAACCGGAAGTAGCATCGAACATAAATGTAATTTTAGCCCATGCATAGATGTAACATCGAACATGAATATGAACTTTATCGCATGCACACATTAAGTTTTATCGAACATAAATGTGTATGTCCCATGCAAATATACACTTCCAACATAAATATGTTTGGTGTCGAATTTTGCAACGGATATCATGCCATAGACGGCAGCAAAGTTCCAGCGGACCACAGTGTAAAGCCTCCTGATTGGTGCTCAATCAACCATGAATGACTCCTATTGGTCAACTGACTTGGAGCACTCATTGGTATTGTGCTGAGACGACCAATGGGATGCACATTTTTTTGCTTGGGCTCAGAACCCATATTCATAAAACTTCTTAAATCTAAGTATAACACTTAATCTTTTGTTCAACACTAAAGTACTTTTATGAATGTGGGCCCTGGGGATTTTTCATATTTTTACTGAACTGTTTTAGGATATGCCTGTTCTTGATCACTAAACAAGCTCGGTGTCAGTTTCACATTGGGTATTTATAGGTGTGTACTGCAAGACAGTTTGACAAATGTTTTTGCTCTGAGCTTGTACTGTTTGAAGACTTCCAACATGGCTCGACTTACCAAATGGCCCAGAAACAGGTTTCACGTCTCTCTAAGCAACGCAGCTGGATTTCGAATCTGGAACTCGTTTCAAATGGAATTCCTGCCAAAGTTTTTTACAATGTTTCCATAAAGACAATGCTCCGCTAATGAGATGGGAAATTCCTGACAGGACACCCAGTGTAATCAACAAAGTCATGACACTATAACAAGGCGATTATTAAGTTAATTATTGAGATCGACCACCGTGGTTAAGGACTCATTTGGCACTTTTCGTTTTGTCACTGAAGGCCTGCCAGCATCGAAGGAAGGAATATCAATACCAGAAGAAAGGATTTCTGAGTCCCAAGGTTGAAACAACAAGAAACTATTGAAATGAAAGTGACATCCAGGTCCTGATCAATTTCCCACACAAAAGGCGTCCATTGTATACAGTATAGGACTACGATGTGCTGTGCCAGTGTTCTCCGCATGATTTCTTAATGTAGGGTGGTACCCTTGAAATTCCAGGTTTTCCCATAACTTTGCAAATTAAGATAGGGTGGTCACCAATTTTAGGTAGGGGGTGTAATAGAAACCCATTACAAAATTGGACTGCAAGGTAGGGTGGCTACTTCTAAGGTAGGGTGGTAACATGCCAAGGTAGGATGGCCACCCTTACAAAATATCATGCGGAGAACACTGCTGTCCTGTGCTCTAGTTATTTTAAAAGTCGGCGATCTCACGAGCGGATTGGAATGATCGGCCAGTTGTGCCTTGCGAACACCAGATACAGTCTTGCGCAACTCGCCACCTCAATCATGCCTGAATGGCGAAGAGTGGTCAAAACGCCTACAGTAGCAAAATGGTTCTACCACTGTTACTGCGATATAATCATCAGTTGGGCTTTTTTGTGCTGCAACAAGCATAAAGTGCATAAGCTTTGATAGACTTTCATATAATATCAACTGAAGGATTTACAACTCACCCATGGAGTAGAAGGCCCTAAATCCTTGCGCGGACAACCGATCATCCGTGATAAACGTGACGTTGATGGCGTTTTTCTGAGATATCCACTCCTTTGTACCAGACGGGAGACACTCTGGAGCCGAACGTCGCCGAGTGCCCGACTCGGTAATCTCCGTGACCTCGAGACGGTCGCCATTTTGTGAACAACTCGATTCGGATACCACGTCAAAATGGGGGAAACGTAGTTTTATAATCTGTAAAGAAGTGGGCAGGGTGACAGAACTGAAGCTTAGAAGCAGGATTCGAAAGACTAAGATTTCCTTGAACCAAATTATAGCATATGCGGCGTTAATGATCGAAGTGGCATCGTCAGAACAATAAACACGTTGTTCGTACAATATCTCATTGTTGCTATATTGACAATGTACATTGTCCCACATGTAGGTACATGTACATACATGTACTTTCTGTGTTTACTTACTTTACTTCACTTCGCATTTTTTGCTTTTATACGCTAACGTTTCGTTTACTTTTTACTTTTTCAAATCTTTGAAACTTTTCATTTAGTTTTTTCATTACTTACTTTGTTTCTTGGGGCTTTGATTGTCCACGTGCAATTTATGTTCGACTCGTAGTCTCTCGGCCAGTTGAGGGAAGCGAAATCCCCCTTTGGTTCCCTGGATACTCCTCCACAGTCTGAAACAGCAACACCGGCATTTACTGGCCTACTCCGGCGGAATTACAACAGGGCAGCCATCTTGAATTCCAAGATGGGAGATACTTGGCCATATTGGCTGTGAGATCAATTACTGAATTCTAATTTATTTGGAGTTTGGGATGTCACTTACCAAGAATAGGCTTCATCTCAAAGTAATGTAGCTGAACCAATGGCTGCCTATATAATCCTCCGACGTCACTCCCGGTCATTTCACTCAGAAGACAGGACGAATCCATTACCTAACAAAAGATAATTTCCATTTTAAACAATTTGCTATAATTCGACGTACAGTCTCTAGTAGAGTTGTTGTCTACTCATGACTGTTGAAGGACCAAAACTGTTGCTGTACATTGCAGGTATTGTCACCCTACAGTGAACTGTTTGAAGTGCCCAACAGTTATGTGTAGACAACAACTCTAATAGAGTTGTTGTCTACTCATGACTGTTGAAGGACCAAAACTGTTGCTGTACATTGCAGGTATTGTCACCCTACAGTGAACTGTTTGAAGTGCCCAACAGTTATGTGTAGACAACAACTCTAATAGCCGAATGAAAAAATCACTGCTTTATGGGCATCAAAAAAAAATTACCGGTACTATTTTGAAGAAAACAGTTTCAGTCTCTGATGTTTTCGGGGGTACAAGATGTACATGCGCCATGTGCTGAAGGTGTGCTTAAACTTATTTACCCTGTAATCGAACGACCGACACACAAATGCTGCCTCCTCCATGCAGTACCTAGAACACTCATCTGGTGTTACGCCGCTGTAGGTTCGAAGATTATTCAATGGGATTATGGCAAAGGGTGTGGTGTAGAAGTAGGCCATGTTTTTACCTAGAAAAAAAACAACTGTCGATCAACCAATAATTGATCTAATGATACAACAAGACTGAATAAATGAAAACCCCACGAACGATGATATGGCAGGGTCATCTGTGTACATTTGAGTAGGCGTACGTACATTTACATATGGAACACTAATGCTGCAGAAAATAGCTCTGTTATCCTCAGAAATGGAATTCAAGGCATCAAGTTGACAGATTCATGTACCACACCACCATAAAAAAAGTTGAAGCTCCTGCCTATTACGTAAAGCCAAAATTCAGGCAGTGAGAGACATCTGGTGGCAACACATGAAGTGTATCCCTCAGTTACTACATCGTTCTACATCGTTGATTTTTTTATTGCACCATGAAGCTTCACCGGTCTGACACTTACCAATCAACTCGTAGTGAAACGTCTGCTTTTCCTGCGCAAGCGCCATCCCCCGCAGAGTTCCGGCTGTATACTTGCTCAGGAAACAAAACTTTCGACCAGTTTGATAATCGAAGCTTTGGCATTCGGTGGGTCCAACATGGAGACATTTCCTCGCGCATTCGACTGGCGATTGAACTATGAACGTATTTCCCGGGCTGTGGGACATTATGTTACCCAGGCCGAAGTTTATGAAGGAGGCGAGGGGACCCTCTGGAATGAAACAGATCAGGGCCCAGTTTCACAAAGAATCTTAAGTCTAAGAAAAAACTTAAGTCTGAAATGAAGTCATCTGATTTGATGAAACCCTGGTCACATGATGACTTAAGTCAAACTTTCGACCTAAGTTTCTTTGTGAAACTGGACCTAGGAACTAACGATGTGGTCAGAAAGGTTCCTGTCGCCGTCATTGTGGCGTCATTGATGCTTTGAAAATCACAGCCNTAGTTCACATGGACAAAGAATTTTCGTCGTGGTGCTTTTTCGGCAACCGGAGAACAGAAGGCTTGCTTAAGACTATAGCGGTTTTGAATTAACGTTCATCACAATGGGAACGATACCCGATTTTTCAATAGGTGTCACTAGTGGTTAAAACTATTGAAATGAAACTGACATCCCGGTCCTGATCAATTTCCCGCACAAAAGGCGTCCATTGTATTAGGACCGGGTTTCGGTGTGCTGCCCTCTGTCGAGCTAGCTTAACCGATCACTGACATACTTATATATTCATGTATGGTCACATGATTTTAATATGGCCGCAAAATGACTATACATATAGACAGTAACGAAATGAACACATCCTATGATATGGTATTGTTATTGAGTTTTAATTGATATCCGTGGCTACGACGTCGTAGTTTCCACCAAATTGAAGGAAAAGCATTGTTTTGTGTAAACTTCATTGTCTTACCTGGAACTCTTTCGTAGTAGTTTTTATCATCAGGAAGGGAAATTAATTTCTGTGCCCCAGCATCTGTGTGAGAGCTATGTTCGGACAGCAAACAATTCCCAGATCTTTCCTTGTACACCATAGATCGACACTTGAATTTTACCTCCAAAATACAGCTGAAAAAAAACAGTCATTCATATTGTCAAGACGGCGTGGATTTCTATGTTCACGTATTTTTTCTGGGGAGTCCTTTACCAGTCTCCGTTAAAGAGTATCGGGAGGTTGGTCAGGTGAAGTGTTGGCCTTGGGTAATACTACAGTGGATATGTACATGTAGGCCAACGAAAAACTCGCTATGTCTTACCGTCGAGCGCATTCCTCCAAGGAAGCGACGTAGTCGTGCCTGTGGTTGTACGGAACGCTGATGGTATGAAACGGCAGCTGACGAAATAGTCTATGATAGGCAGCTGAAAGAATAATGATGCATCAAAATATTGATTTATACCTGTCAGGTGATAAAAATCATCGTTTATTGTTATAAGGTTACGAAGAGGCTAAAAAACGAATTATTCCTGCAGCTATATTTATCATTAGACGTTCATCCTACATTTGAACCGGTGTAGCAGTAAAGANCCCCCTGTAAAAAGTGTCTACTTCTATTGTTGAATGACGGAATAAGCGGCATGGCTATAGAAACCAATCCCCAGAGATTACAATGTAACAATAGGATATTTTGTTCCCAGGACAGTTTTTCCTAGGACATTCTTTCCCTTCACACCTAACTATCAGGGCCATGTTTCTGATAAGGGCACTTTTAATGCCTCCAACACAAAAGTGAGGAACATGACTCTTTTGACATCAAACGAAAAAGAGCGTCTGCTACCGAACAATAAAGAATACAGCCACTCTTGTCAGTGTACGAATCACGAAAATGATAATTGGGTACCGGTACAAAAGTAACTTCAAATTCAAATTCAAATTCAAATTCAAATTCAAATAATTCAAATTCACATGAAGTTTGATATAAAGTACCAATGCTGTGGTTTCAAGTTTCATTTACAACAATGTATTTGTACTAATACTTGGTATTATTGTTTCTTCTGTTGTACTTTTAATTGCAGTCTCTTAATTGTCCACATAAAGTTCTAGTG